>MJUU01047876.1:33276-108119 GCA_002080025.1 Modiolus philippinarum | reverse complement strand
ATATATGTACAAAGCAGCAATTCCAATCGCATGGCAATTCTATAAACTTTTTTATAAACCATAAATGAATGAAATGTAACAAGTAGTAAATAATAATAATAATAATAATAATAATGATAAGACATGACATATAGAGAATATTTCAAAAACACCCATTCTAATTAAACATCTATGTTTGATTTTCAATAATAATGATAATAATGGTAATAATAAAACATAAAAGGTAAAATGCCATCTCTCTTGTGCATCATAGGATATAAGCAATAATCATTATACGTTTTTTTTTTTTATATTTAAGATTCTTTTCTATTGTTTTCGACCTATTTGCATGTCTTTAAAAAGGGGAATTGGCCTTAGCTCCACCCCTAAAAAACCAATCGCCTATAGTTACTTCTCACATCTCAAATTATCTCTTATTTTATCCCAAAAAAGTTCTAATGCATTCTCGTTTTCTTCCCAGGCTGCATAACTTGACAGTTTAATCAAGGAATACAAAGAAGAGTTCAGATTTTTGAATTCAAGTTCTTCAAGCATTATGGGAAATATGAGAGCACTTCCGTCTTTTGTCAACTTGTTCCTGGCCACTGCAAGTTGAAAAAGACACCATTCGTTCCTTGCAAAATTGTTCGAAAGTACAGGAACAACTAATTTGCTTTGGTCCATATGTTCAACAATGTTGTCCGCAAATACCTTTCCAAGTTCAAAGTCTCTGTGAGGAATGCAAAGTTTGAATCCCAATTCTTTTTCTGTTTTTGGTATCAAATGGTTTTTTACCCATGTAAAATCTTCATAACAATAAATAACATAAGCGGTGTATACATATTCGTTTTGGTTTGGAAGTTCCGAATAATTTCTTCTGATGGATCGAACTTTGTATAGCTGAAATCTAATACGCCACCTACAGAAGTAGACAAGTATCACAGCTGCTATAAAGACACTAAGACTACAGCCAATAGACAACGAAAATACCAAAATATTGCATTCCAATGTAGTTGGATTGTAATCGGTCACCTTAATTTTCAAATTGTCGCACGTGTAATTTCTTTTGTGAACAAGTTTGACTTTCGTTGCTTTCATCCAATCGCGAAACCAGCGGAGTTCACAGGTGCAACTAAAATGATTATAAGACAAATCTAACTCTCGCAAGTTATTTAGAACCTCTGGTTTTATTGATGAAGAATATAAAGTGGTTATTATGTTATTTCTTAAGTTCAATTCTCTTAAATTGATCAACCTATCAAATACGGAACTATGCTTCCAAGACGATATTCTATTGTCAGAAAGATCCAATTTGTATAACGTTGGAAATTGATAAAAGAAACTGTTTGGTATATAACCTAAATTCATTGCTTCAAACTTAATTCTTCTAAGTTTCTTTAGAGGTTTAAACATGTCTCGTATGTCCTCGTTTGTAAATTGCACTATATTGTGCGAAAGATCTAGAGCAACTAATTTCGGACAGTTTGAAAAAATTGATTTTGGACAAAAGAACTTTTTTTCTGCCATTTGTTTCGAAAACCTGTAACCATCTGATCTCCAAAAAGACAAACTTGTTAAAGTTGAGCTATTGAAAGCATTCGGGTAAATTTTAGTCATCTGAGTCCCCAATTTATTAATTGTTAATACATGCAATGACCTGAGTTCAGAAAACACGTTATCTGGAATGTTACGAATTGACAGCCCACTTAAGTTCAACACTGTCAGATTTGTTAAACACTTGGTATTATTTCGAAGCTGAACAAGTGTGTTAAGTTTTGTGTCCATCAGAAATAATTTCACAAGCTTATGTAACTTATTGCCACAAAAATCGGGAACAACATTTATCCAATTCCCCGCCATATTCAACCATGTTATATTTTCGAGTCCCTTGAAATTGATACTATCGTTTATCGAGTTCCATGAAATATCTAATTGTGTAAGGTTCTTCAGGTTTTTGAACCATATTCCGTCGAATGGAGTTAAATAGCTATGACTTAGTTCTATTCTGCTGACGTCACTTCCTGACATATATTTAAACATAGCGCGGACTGGATGCCAACGTAGGTGATTTAATCTTAGAATTGTTATTGACTTTGTCAGACTTTGAAAGCTTCGCAATAAGTCTCTTTGCTTTATGTCTAAATTTCCCGAGAGATCAAGAGATGTTAGATGTTTTAAATCGATGAAGGAATCACGTTCAACCAATCGAATGTCGTTATACTTAAGACTTAGATCAGTAAGAGGGAGTGCAGATAAACCTTTAAGTGTTCCTTTTGACAGTTTGAACAGATTATTATAAATAAATATAACCTCTTTTGTATTATTTGGAAACGTTGGAATGAAATTTAATTTATCTTTTTCATTATTTCCATCACATATACATTCATATTTTCCAACACGATTGTAGGTCTTCATCTTACATTTGCAATAATACATCTCTGTGGCCAAACACGTCATCACTAACAGCATTGGTAAGACAATTTTAATCAAAATCATGTTCAGAATCTGCAATTAAACTACATATCAAATAAGAAGTTCAAGAAAAACACTGCGAAAGAAAAACAAGATATCGTCATACTTTCTAAGATAGATATATATATATTATGTAATGCATGTTTCTTTTGTATTTACTTGGCCTAAAAAAGTTGTAATTTTCAAATAATGTTGTTATCATACTAAATCATGTCTGTTCTACGTATGCTAGAATCTGATGAGAGGATTTGTAATGAATGCACATGCACGTATATTGAGACTGATATTGGGTTAAAACACTAAACGGAGAGTTTTTGTTTCCTTTATTTAAAGTCCAGTGAGGCCATCGCCAGTCAGAGCACGTAACTTTAGCTTCACAGAAAGTGGAAAAATGGTGTTAAATACATTTGAAACTTAGTTTGAATTGGTATTAAATAATCAAAATGTTTGTGGTTTGATACAGTGGAACAGCCTATAGGCATGTCTTGTGCATTTGTTTATGCTCACGCCTTTGGATGACGAGGCATTAAGTTTTACCCTTGTCTGTCTGTCCGTCCGTCCGTCAGTACGTACGTCTCGTCGAAAATTTTCTTCGAGTATTTCTCTGCTGGTTTATGAAGTAATGATACAATATTTGGTCTGATGCTTTGGTATAATGAATTGTACCGTGTCTCCCTTTTTGAAGTCAATCACTCATCTAGTTCCTGTTTACCAATATCAATCTGGCAGGGGCATCCGTGTCCCATGGACACATTTTCTTTTATTTTTTAAAAAATTAATTTTGTTTTTTAAATTTAGGTCAAACTGGAAATCTGCAAGTACTAACAAATATATACATTTTGCTTTGGAGTGATAAGCACAGTTTACAGGTACGTTCCGTACTTGTTATTTGGACAAAGGAGAACAGTCTTCGGAAATGTACCTTGCATTTTGTCTTTGATCAAACGGAACGGTTTGCAGAATTTCTTGTGTATTTTGTTGTTATGATAAGTGGTGTGTTTTTTGTAGTTCCGTCTCGCACATTTTGCATTACTAGTAATTCGTTTGTGACATTTTATTTTTGGTTTTGTTTTTATTAACTCTCTTGGTTAAAAAAAAAACTTCAGACAGCATATCCACAAGGTTAAATGACAACATCATAAGTAAGGGCGGTTTTTGTTTTGTTTTTTTGTTTTGTTTTTTTTTTTTCTTTTGTTTTGTTTTTTTTTTTTACATCATTATTTCATTTCCGAAATTATGCCATAATGTTTAAGATATATATACTGTTTTCAAAAAACAATTGGCGGGAAGGTTTGTTCACTAAACTGTAACACAATTTTATAAAATCTCTTTGGATTGTAATACAATGTTAAAAGTCCGCTCTATGAATGTTCAAAAATTTTGATGTATTCTGTTTTCATAGGAGAATCGATAGACCCGATGAACATGTAAAACAATTTTTGAAAAATGAATATGTCAATAAACCAATTGACTTAATTGTAGCAATTTTTTATGGGCCCAGATTTTCAAAACCTTTCTTACAACCAGGACATGCTTGTCATTTCCTTTTCTTACAATAAACCTACTAGAAGTATTTTTGCAATAACTCTTCTATTACCTGTGATGCTAATTTCGAGAAAAACTGCCGTAGGAGCTGACACCGTATATTAAAGGGGGACTTTGCGTGTTTTTTTATATATTATTAAAGACACAGTAGGCAATGAGAAACATTTGTCGGTGAAAATTATTTATTTACAATTTCAATATCAAAAGAGGCTACTGGTATGCTTATTAGAAATAATTTTAACATGCATATCAATAGTCTATTTTGATATTGACCATAATTAACTTAGTACACAAATGTTCTCATTAGTGTATAAAATGATGCAAACGAGAAAGTGCAGACAAACATGCTTTATTTTTTTTCAAAGATAAAATTATTACCAAGGTCACTAACAGAATAAATTCTTATAAGATATAAAATCGAAATTGTGCGATCTTGATAAAAAATGTTTGTACCTCTTGACAAAGCTTCGGACAACGTTGCTATGGTCCAAAAAATACTATATCAATGTACAACAAAATGAACTGGACAAGTCAAACTCTTCCATATGTACCAACATTAACCAAACAACATTATAAGGAAACAGAATGTTACAAGTTCCACCTAAAGATAACTCCTTGCCTACAATATACTATGTTCTTAAGCTTCACAAAAATCCCTACAAACATCGTTTCATTTCGTAATCAAGTACCCAGTAACTGCTCTGCTTCTAACTTTCCTATCTATTTAACCAGTACGGTAACTTGTATAAAGGAATTAGTTATCAAAAACTTTGAAAAAAAAAACAATTTATTATATGGTCTTTTAAAATTTCTGGTCTGCAGATAATTTTTCTCGTAACAAAAAGCAAGGATTCTTCTCTAATTTATGACATGGTGATATGATTAAGGGACTCATTTTTTTTTTGTTGGACAACATTTATGTTCGTTTTGGCAACACTGTTTATCAACAGGTCATTGGTATTCTAATGGGTACAAACTGTGTACCTCTTATTGCAGATCTTTTTCACTGTTACGAATGGGACTTCATGAAAAAATTAAAATGGAACCGTACAAAACAGTGATCAACTTATTTCTATTTTCATTCATAACATATGCCCCCAGATTCTACAGTATAATATGTTAAAATACCCAATTTTACCCCTTTTGACCCCTATGACCTTGATCTTTGACCTATTTTTTTTTGCATATTTATGTTCCTCTTGACAAGACCTATTCACTTGCCAAGTATTAAAATTCTATCTTACATAGTTCAAAAGTTGTTTATTACCTTACAATCACCCAATTTAACCCCTTTATTCTGAAACACATGAAGTCCCTTTAGGCCTCTTGTTTATTGAAATGGTTTAAATTTTTGAAAGTATCTGTTTAAACATGCTTTAAGAAACTTACAGAAAAATACTGCATCAAGATCCAACAAAAAATTGAAAAATTCATTTTTTTTTCATTTGTCCCCCTTTGGGCCTCTTGTTTCTCAAAAACGGTAAATGCTACCTCGGATCTGTTGGTGTACTTTATTAGCAATAACATAAAACAAACTCCGTCTCAATACGATAAATAATAAGGATTCTACAGTCGAATATGTGAAAACAGCCAAATTCGTCAAAGGTTTTAATTTTGTTCTTGAGAGAGTTTCGGCATATGCCCATCTTATATATCTTATTTCTAAAAAAAACTGGTGGGCTAATGAAGTCAAAATCATTCCGAAATTCAAATTTACATGAAAAAAATTAGGTCATTGCCTGTAAAATACAAATCTAAATGACATAGATATGTCACACATAGATTTTAGCAAGCAGTTTGTCTGTATTTAATCGTTTTGTGTATAATTGTTTTTTATATTTAATTCTTAACAAGATGTATAATAAAAATACTAACTCATTCAAAGAAAAAAACACTAAGCGAGTTCTTTATGTAGAGTTACTACGAGGTCGTAACTTACTACAACAACACAATGTTTGGTACACTTTCAACATATTCCGGGACGTTGATGTCGCTCGGAATTTTTTTAACTTCTTACTGTAACTGCTTTAGCTTTAAGGCTATATTCGCTATGTTGCCAGTGTGTTTTGGCATTATGCCTTGTCTTTGGTTTTGCGTCCTCATTTTTGTCGTGTTGTGGCCTACTTTTGCTTCGTTCCATTGGTGTTATACTGCCGTTTTATTTTTTAGCTCTCCAAGTATACTTTGTAAACACACTGCAGTATTTTGTTTTTATCGAGAATTATCAAAGCAATGTTCCGGACATTTTGTTTTAAGATCGGCAAGCATGTCTTGCAGTCCCATATGGTAGTCTTCATGCATATTCTATACATTTTGATTTATGTCGAGTTTTAGAGTGTGTGTGCATGTAGTATACATTTTAGAGAAGCGTAACTTGTGACAATATGCAACACTGACGAACATTTTGTTTAGATCGGGAGACCGACTTTGTTTATATTTTGGTTATATAGGTCAAGTTTTTCTATTTAATAGTGTTCTTCATTGAGTTTGAGATTCTGCTTGTCTGTATCTTCTGAACTGTGTATTTTAGATCAAGTTCTACAGTCGTCAGTCTAAGGCAGATTGAGTCAGTATGTTTCTCCTGTTTGTATTTGCTGTCTGAACTGTAATTTATTATAAAACTGCATGTGCAATAGCAATACCATGACGCCGCTAAGTTGATGTATTCTACATGTTCTAAGTTTGAGGAAAACATTTAAATCCCTTGTTTTTGTTCACTTAGATCATGCTTACCCTTCCGGAGCACCTAAGGATACCTCAGATTTTATAGGGGTTTTTAGTTGTGTGGCGTTCTTGTTCATTTTTGTTTATTAATATGTCTTTTCTTTGTCATACTGTCTCAATTCGTGTTGGATGTTAATTGCCGTGATTTTGGATTTATGATTTTAGAATTCCCCTTTCCTCGTTATTGCTTCGGTATTCGTTTGCCGATGTATTAGATACATTAACATATGCTTATTGACCAAGTGCTTTGATCTCAATATGTCGTAAGAAAATATCTTTAGTTATTTTACGAAAGGATATGGAGTAAATGAACATGAGACAATAACACATATGTCAACTCCAACTGCATTAATTTTAATGAGCTGTATGGCCATTTCGGAAATTTATTCCTCATCAGCAGCACTAGAACCCAAACAAAGGAAATCCATAATTTCAAAAAAGATATAAAATGCATAAAACCAAACGAAATCCGAATAATCAGTAATATCAAATATAGCTAAGGACAAAACTACGATGGAGGGAGTTTATCCTTGGGTTTTAGAATTTACATAAATTTAGATAATAGTAATTGAATAGTTAGTACTTTTACTGTTTTGCCAAAAAAGTAACAATATAAATAACTAAATAAAATAAAATAAATAATGAACTTTTATTTTTCACTAAAAACTACCTGGTTGACCTATCAATATCTCTACTTCAATAGTTCAACTTAAAGTGTTTTAACTGAATACTTAATACTAAATGACATATAAGAGTAGTGTATTTGGCATGAAAACTTGTTAAGTTATAGTTGTATCAGTAATTTTTAAGTGTATATTTTGAGTTTATTAATCTGCATTGAGTACCATAAATAAATAAACAATACTTACTGATGTCCAATTTGTAATTTCTGTGTACACTAATTATTATACAAGTTTACTGTGTTTCTTTAATAGCCAATAACTTGATAATTATGATTTCAATACTTCCTTAAACAAGCAAATATTTTACGCGGAAGGAATACAAAATATAATTGACATATGAATTTGAAAACTTTTAAATCTCGGCTAAAAATGGAAATGCAATACATGATACCTAGTCACTTTTTAAATTATTTTCATTTTTTTTTCTTTTTGATTGATTTGAGAGATAAGACAAAATTTTCTGATTAAGTCCTGAGATTAAGTCAACATAAATATCCCATTAATTCGTCATAAATGTCTGATTAAGTCGACATAACTATCTCATTAAGTCGACATAACTATCAAATTAAGTCTACATAATTATCATTTGAATCCAATGTGAAAAATACGTTCAAATACTTTCACCTTTGAAACTGCTTTGCAAGTTGGAACCAAACTTACTCGCAATATTCCTTAGGGTGGCCCCTTGAAAAACTTGTGTCCGGCTAGCCCGCGTCTCATCCATTATGGATGCCAGCGGGGAACAAAGTTAACATAGGACCCTATGCGAAAGCATTCAAAGATCTTCTCTTCTGAATTGAACCAATCATGGTCACAATAGTCCTTGGGTGGTCCCCTTGAAAATTGCATCCTTCGTGTAAGCAACTCGCTGGTGCAGAACATAGTTAAACATAGGACTCTATAAGAATATATAATCTTGGCTACAATAGGCTTTGTAAGGTCTCCTTTAAAAATTGTGTCTTGCTATTCTGTTCTTCATACAAGTTGGCGATTAGCTGGGAACATAGTTTAACATTGGCTCCTATGGGAAAAAAGATTGAAAGACCTTCTCTGAAACTACTTTTCAAATTGGAAAAACTTTATCATAAAAGACCTTGGTTGTTCCCCTTTGAAAAAATGTGTCATGCAACTCAGTCATATCCAAGATGAGTGCCGGTGTTGAATTTAATTAACATTAGACGCTAGGAAAACATTCAAAGATCTTCTCAAACTAATTATTGCCGATTGGAATAAAAATGAGTCACAGTAGTAGTATAGGCCGTAGAGAGGAGGTTCTAAAGTCGTATTTGCGGCGGAGCACCGGAAATGACGTCACCGGAAGTGACGTTACGAAGCGAAGTTACGTGACCAGATGTATAGCATAATTTTATTGCATGCGCAACCGGAAATTACCCACTGAAGCCCTATTCGGCCATGTTAACCGGAAATGACGCGTTGAAACAGCACTTTACCCCCGAAGGATTGTTGTATAGCATAAGTGGAGCGCACATGTGCGATCAGAACTGGGTGTGTCCCTTGTTGAATCAGAATTCCAAGTATCAGGTGCACAACTAAACCAAGTGAACAATTTATCCTGAAAGTTTGGTTGGAATCGGACCAGTACATTTGAAGGAGTTGCGGATTCAAAAACCGACAGACGACGCAGGACGACGACGACGACGTAAGACGACGGATAGTAATCCCTATGTGTCGACTCTGCTTACAGCAGGCGACACAAAAATCGCCCCCTATTTTATAAATTTTGGTACTGATAGGACCATTTTCGTCAAATTTGAGAAGTTAGTCCAAAAAAAATAGATCTAGTAGTTTCTGTCGTTTTCTGTATCTCTAATTCTGTAAGATATATCAATGGGATCCATTTAAGAAAAAATGCATATTAATGGAACGAACATCATCAATGTATCTATAAGTCAAATTGAAGGATTTACAAAAAATGTAGTATCTTCTATTTTATGAGCTTGAGTCCCTGAAGAAATTCAGTTTCGTAGGAATATAGGAACCAATAGAGGAGCATTCGTCGAACCCATTGGTATCCCAAATTGTTGATAAAAAGCACCTCTGAGTGGGACAAATATATTATCAATAAGAAAATCAAACATATATGGCAAGGTCAAGTTTATGTATATATTTAATTTAATTTAGTTATTTATTTATTTTTATATAAATTAGAAATATTTTATTTCAGAAGTATTTATTTAGTACTTTAATAAAATAAATACTCATTTTCAGATAAAGAATGATCCTGTTTAAATTAATCAAAATTACTTATTAAAACTTATAATTATTTTCAGAGCATTTTAATATAACAGTACTTTTGGCTATTTTCTATTGGTCAGTTTTGTCATTAGGTTTATGGGACAGTCATGTGTCATTTTTTGGCGGGAATCTTTTGTCTTGGTTCTAGTCACTTGACTATTATATTTTTGAGATTGAAGGAGGCCATTTTATTTTGTCCTGTTTGGAATTTGGACTTCAATTATTCTCTTGGATTTATTTAATTCTGAAGTTAAGGTTAGTCTTGTTACTTCAATCCCTTATTAATGTTTCTTGTAATCTTGATTTCAACTGATTTGATTTGTGTGTTTAAGAGGAATGAATGACATTGTATAATTGACTGATTGATTGTGTGAAAAGTGTGTGTATCTGTGTATGTAAACGTAAATATCATAAACTTAATAATGTAACTGCAATAAACTATTAGTTATTTGTTACCACTGGGCCGATGCCACTGCTGGTGGACTGTTAGTCCCCGAGGGTATTCACCAGCCCAGTAGTCAGTACTTCGGTGCTGACCCGAAAGCCGATTATTTTTGAAACCTTACAATATCTAAAATTTTGTAAATTTTATTGAAAACTAAGGAGTATCTCCCTCATGCAAAGCTCTGTCCTTAGCAGATTTTGGTTTTACATTTAGATAACTTTGGTTGTTTGTTCTCTATCAGTTTTTAAACATTTTTGAGTTTATGGTCTTCCAAACGTTTAGATTTTATC
Organism: Modiolus philippinarum; assembly: GCA_002080025.1. Lineage (NCBI taxonomy): Eukaryota > Metazoa > Mollusca > Bivalvia > Mytilida > Modiolidae > Modiolus > Modiolus philippinarum. Next base: position 97,725 of record MJUU01047876.1, on the reverse strand, counting down.
TGCACAGTTAGTAAATAAATTATTTTGATTTTGTATATAATTTATTATTGATGGTTAAAATGTTTATCTTAACAAAGAAACCATTAACTATGATTTTAACTGATTGAATGAGTGCGTGATTATAATTTTATTTCTAAATATTAGGTTGTTAAAATTTGATGTTAAATAACTCAATAAATAGGCAAGGGAGATAATATTATTTGTCCGTTTCGATCTAGGTTTTTAGTATCGTAATATTTTTATCTTCAGGTGGAATAAGACAGTGTACTGAACTGCAATGTAGTTATGTAACCAGAGTATACTGGATTGATCTTTAGACCTTTGCAAAACCTGCAAGGTATGGTTAATTGTATTTTGTTTGCCTTTTTGCCTAGCCTAATGTGTTTGCTTATTGTGTGTTTATTTATGTTGCTAAATGTTGCATTAACATTTGCTTTAGTTTGCTTGAAACTAACTTGTTATTTTATATTTTTATTACACACGTTTTCCGTAATTCACGATACAGCAAATACACAATTTACTGTTATTTGCAAATGTATTCTATATAGATGTGCATTTATACAAAACGGACGTAATACACATTTTTATTACAATCAGAATGTAACATAACCATTTTGAACCGAAGGAACGAGTACTATATACATTTTAATAGATTTATTTGGTAATTATAGGAATATTGTATTTTTCCTGTGTTGTATATATTTACCAGATACGTAGATTATTTTATAACTATTGTTATTAGGAAATAAGTATTTCTATATTGTTATTGCAGGGTTTTATTTGATTTATCAATACTCTTCATGAATATTGTGCATTAAAGAACCCGCAACCTGAGATGGTGTTACTTTTATTCTATGCCTGATATGGAATAATATTACACATACTGCACACAAGTTTTATATCGCAGCATACTTTTCCTTTTAAATTGGTTTTTGAGGAAAATTTGGATTCATATCCTAATACAACAACTTATTTTGAATCGGCAATGGCCTGATACTTTGATGGGTGGTTTTCAGTTTATCACGAGGAAGCGTGGGATAGAATGTGGAGAAATCAAATATTGACAGATTGGAATTGACAAAATGAACGTGATCTCAGATTTTCAACTTATTCCTTCGAATTTTTAAGTATACATGTGATATGGCACTACAGACACGCATAGTCTGTGAGTATGCTTGATGCCTCTCTTTGACTTCGTTCCATAGACAGTTCAGTACTTCAACAAGATAGAGATCCACCGGTGAATCTTTCCTTGTATGGATTTTTGTGTAATTTAGGAAGCCACAACACGTAGGGCCTGTCTTGATAATTATTTTTTATTTGAATATTCAAAGAGGAGATAGAGGACCTGTAATTGGAGAGGATTTCATCTGTGTCAAATAAAACTCTTTTGTATGTAGTATTGCTCGGTGTATTGTGACACCGGTGACAAAATACTGAAGTTCCTGCATATGGCCATATCGACAACTTATTTCTCGTTATTGCAGATCAAATCAAACCATTCAAAGTAGTGTAAAATCTGATAGAGAACTAATAACAAAAAAAAAATATAAATCAAACGCCAAAATAAAGATAGGCAAAGGACAGAGCTATGCAAGAGGGATTTACTTTTTAGTTTTAAATAAAATTTTCTTAAATTTTGATATTGCAAATTGCCAAATAAAAGTTAAACACAAAACTGCCTGTAGAGCACATACGGGATATATATTAATGCCTTTTTAATGATAATTGTACGTGTCACGTTTCCACAGTATACATGTACAACGGTAATTAGATGTTGTGGTGTCGATAGTGTCGCCACCTATGAAAATATGGCGAATCCCCAGTAGTAATATTTTGACATTTCAAAGTTCGTTTTTTTTACTTTATAGAGAAAATTTTTTTTTTATTATTCAGGTATGATGGATGTTTGACATGTAAATAACAGAATATCAAATTTTGATTTTTGACTGAACTTTCCCTTTAATTAATAAGTATATTCCGTTATGGAGAAGATATGGAAAATAAATGCAAAAATAGACAAGAAACAAAGCCTAATAGCATGGAAATCTGGAAAAAAAACAACATCAAACAAATCATGGGCGCGTTTGCAAATATCGAGTTCCTATCGTTGTGTATGTTTGTCTTGTGTTTTATTTGTGTTTTTCCTGTGTAGTTCCCTGACAGATTTTGGCATGTAATTATAATTTCCAGCCATTGTAGCTGTTTCCTGTTCTTCCTTTAATCAATCAGGTTTTAATTTCAGCAGCAGTATAGGAGTTAATATAATTTTGTGCAATTCTGTGTATCTCCGACGATGTTTTATACAAAAGAAATTCAGGGTGATACCCTTTCTGTTCTTAGACATATTCAGCTCTATATGGTTTTACATGATTAGCGGAATTTACTTGCTAGATATGGAGCAACGCTATATCAATGTATCTTTTGGTAATGAATGTGGGATCGTCAACAAACATAAAAATATCGGTCATAACACTCTGACTTACAAAAAACTTTATACTTTTCTCGTCAAAGGGACCAAAAGACAATATAAGACAATATAAAGGAACTCAAGTCACTCAATAGAATGCAAGATAATTTGGTAAATAAAATGTGGACGTTGTTTTACAAAAAGAGGATAACAGCAAACACCTACAATGGCCGAACACTACAACCAAATGCCACAATTCACATGCAAACTGCCTCAGAAAAACAATTATGAAGACAAGAGACAATATAAATAATGATGTGGGTTACCACCGAGTTCGAGTTCAAGTTAGAGTTAGAGTTAAAGTTCGAGTTAAAGTATTCCAGAAAGATTGTTTACCGAACTAACTTACACCCAAGTTAAAGAGAAAACCATTGTTTTTTTCATATTTAAACACGATAAATCTATATCAACCCCAAAAGCAAATATAATCTTTTTTAATTGTGACCTTTACTATAAAACCCCGTTTGATGCCTTTTCATGATTGAGTAATTCTCATACAAACAATGAACAAAGTGATCTAGGCTAGTTTTAAATAACAATTACGTCACGTAGACAACGAGCTCACTGATGTATAAAACTACACAAACAAATCGAGTAGACCGTAAGATAATAAAAGTGAGTTCAAAGGACAAATCAGTGATGAGCGTGACAAACAAAAGTTAACAAAATGGCTATATTTATATTTGCATAAAATATTTCAATGCGTGTCTCATTCATCGGAAAACTGATTTTCGTTTGTTCTCGCACACGTTCACGACATTTTAGCCTGTAAAGGTGCATATTGTAACGCTAGGAATTTTTGTTCCTCTGAACCATTATTTTTTCATTATATATAAGTACATGTATTTCATTTTTTTCTTTCAATATTTGATTTTTTTTTATATATTGATGTTAAACATAATCTTGGCGTTTAAATATTTCGGACGAATTGTCAACGTATATTTGTTCCGCCTAACAGACGGTTCATTTGGAAGAAATTGACATTATATTTCGTATTTCTGTAACATCTGTTACATAACGTTTATTCCGTTAGGTACAAATACTGTAATATTTGTTCAATTGGAAGAGATATTCTATAATATTTTGTCCTTTTGGAACAAATGTTATGATGGAACTTCTGTTCCGTGACACAATGAAATGTCTTGATTTTGTCTCTCTTAATTGCGAAGAACCATATTGTTAATAGAGTATTATACTGTTTACTAAATATTATCCTTGATATCATTTCATTACAAAATATTTTTCTGGAAATTATTTCATTACTAAATATTATCCTTGATATTATTTCATTATAAAATATTATCCTTGATATCATTTTATTATTTTGTCACTTATATCCTATTAAATACATACAATTTCATTGAGAATAGTTTGCATGAAAAAAGTTTCTTCACAAAAGCCTGTTTTCATACTTCCCCTTAAAGAAAATTATTTTCAGATATATTTATTTTGATATCTAGTGATGCCAAGAGTATGTACGGATACAATTTTACATCTAAGGATAATATGTAATTATAAAAAATATCCATGAATAACATTTAACAGGAATTCTTTTCCAGAGGATAGTATATGACAGAGGATACTATTGAATGTTAGATACTTACCTCAAGGTATTGGGTAGGCTGTAATCAGCCTACCCATCTCTAGTACAACACGTATCTTGTCCGTAGGTTTGCCCCTGGACACACCTATGGTTTTGCTGGATTTATAGTATACTCATTAATCATTAATCAGTATGTATGGGAGGGGTTGTTATGGCCTGATCCATATAGTACTGGGGTTGTTGGTGTGAAATTTGCTTCCATCATTTGTTTGGGATTTAGTCCACATAACCTATAAACAGATTCCATTACACTGACTTCTCTATGAGTAGTATATATGTGGCAGAGACATATTTTACTGATATAAGTTGTTTTACAGTACTTCAGCTCTTTTATTTCTTTTCCTATCCTGATTGATCTTACTTGATTAATTTAATCTATTTAGGTATTATTTAATGATTATTATATTCACTGTTAATCAGTCATACTTGACTTCACAGGTTTGACATTTTCTACCTTTATAATTCACAATTAATTTAATGGTCAGCTTTATTGATTTTATCTAGGGTCAGTATTACTGTCACCTAATCAGGGATCATTCTGATTGGTTGGTTGGGACATACCCCTAGATTTGAAATGGGTTTTTGAGGGAAATGGAGTCTTGTTTATTTCCTAGTTTATAATATTAAATAGTTCAGATATGGTATTCAAAATGTTGAATTGACATTTATTATTGAATTCAGATGTTTGGATTTATACTTTTGGAATTAGATTATTCATTATTATAGGTAAGAACATATTTTATTTATATTGAGGTGTGTGAGAGATGAATGCATTGGACGGAGAGCTATTCAGCCCAATTTAGTAAGTATGACCTTAAACCCGATTTTTGTAAGGTGTTTGAATGAGATGAGGTTCTGTGAATGACTCTTTTATGAAAATGATGTTTGAAAGTAGGGAGATAGATTTTTGAATGATTCTGTGAGTGACCTTGACCTTTTGTCATGGATCTATGACGTCACATTATATTTTCTGTTAATACGTCATAGCCAGTGATTTTAATGTAAACATTACCTTTTATTGAGAACATTCATATTGTACTTATGATTTATTGTATGAATATAATATATTATGATATATGAATTTATATTATATTTGAGTACTTATTATTGTACATTGTAGAACCCATTGATTGTACAGACATGATGTAATGATGTCAGATGTAACTTATAGAGTTTGATTGTTGTGGTTGATGTTCATAACCTAATTCCATAAATTGGGTTATAATTATTACCAGTATTTAATAAAGTATGATGAACCCTAGAAGAGTCGTGTTCTGTTTAACACCCTAAGAAACGACCCTGTTATATATACGTTTCCTAATTTTCCTAATTTTCGCAACTCTTTAATAGTGTCATCATAGCCATACTTTTTGCATTCCTCTTGTACCATCTTTATGGTTTGTCCAAGTACTCTTTCAGCTTTAGTCATATATCCTAAAATATATTGAAGTGTTGCGTATAGATCAGTAACAAATTGTAAATCTATATTCCCGTTCCATATTTTTAAAAGAATAGGGTTGTAAGAATTTACCCAAACGTCTTCTACATCTCGTTTATTAACTACAGTTATTTTTTGCTTGTTAAATGAATAACATTCTCTACTACTGTCTGATCAATATGCAACTGTTTAAAAAACGTGTCAATATTAACTGGATTATTGCAATTTTCCAAATACAGTAACTGTTGTATTTTGTCAAGTATTTTTTTTATCTTGTTTATCAATATTTGATCTGTTTTCTTGTGAAGGGTCAACAATAACAGCGGGAAATCTAGTGGTATAAAATTATCTCCCTTCTAGAAAAACTCTTCTGTGTTCAAAACTTTTTTAGAACAAATTAACAGCATGGCGACGAAAATAAACAATAGACTAAATGTCAAGATTTCAAAAGAAATAAACAAATACAATATTTAGTGAAAACGTCATTCAATTCCCAGATCTTTACTTTGTAGTTAAAAAAAATTAAACTTGCCTCCAAGAAGAGGTAATATGCGAATTCCTTACAAAATTTACTGTCGTGATGAAAATATTCAACGGAAAGACTGGTCAAAATCAATTGCTATAGGGCGTTAAAATGCATGTACCCAGACAAAATTATATGTACAGATAGATTTTTTAACATACTTTACTTATAGGTCAATTTAGTGACGATTCTTGCATAAGAAACACGGAGATCCAAAACGCATTCTATGTTACTAGGCAAAATCATATCGTCTTGAAACAACGCCATTTTCCTTTTATACCAAAGATCTCAAAGGGTAATCATCAACACAAGATTTCATTGGTTCAATCAAGGAAAAGGGCGTGCCTTCAGTTAAAGCCCATTCGAAAACCCCACGTACTTAGTGAGTAAAAATCGATTTTGTTTATGTAAACAATACGGTTACCAGATAGAAATGGTCGTTTTATATACATTATTTCGTCGAAACCACTGCGTGTACCCAGTCCAAAATTTGCAAATGAATCGATAAATATTTAATTGCAAAGTATATTTTTTCCTAAAAATTTCCGTTGTAAAGAAATGCCTAGATCCAAGACCCTTTGGAATCAGGTATATTCCGGGAAATCTTATTATTCATTAAATATATGCAAGAAATATCAAAATTAAAAAAAAATGACATTTGTCAACATCAAGATACATCACATGAACATAACAGAGTATAAATTAACTTTTAGCCGGTCTTAACAACGAGTTACACATTGAAATCGACATTTTTATCTTTTCTAAAGGAGAGTTCATATTCTATTGTTTAAATACCACCGGATTTCAGACTGATAAATGTTATCTTAGACGGGATTCGCAGGAAGAAGTATCGACATTTTGTTTTGTTTTTGCGACAAGATTTACTATGATTTTTAGAATGGATTTGTACATTTGATATAATATCATTTAAAACAACATCACTGCTATTAAATTGACACGATATGTATTGATCTATAAATCCTGTAACATTAGAATCCAGATTTTCTTTATACTTAGGCGAATTTTCTATCCATATCAGTCCATGGAAATGAGGCCAACCTCGAGCTTGAAATTCAATTCTACCAAAAATATCAATCACTTTCCCAATAGGATGAAGTGGTGATCGAATCACTTCATTTATAAAGTCATGCAGTCTTTTATCAAACATTCTGGTAGCAGTTACAACATTAGAATTTATACATTTACAGTAATCTGTCCAGTTAATATTCTTTTCAATTGGTTTCCCCCGTTGTATTTGAATAGATTGTATAATTTCCGGTCATCTTCTGTCAGCAGCGGATAGTGTAATTAAAAAAAGTAGGTAATCCCAGTTGTCTTATATAACTATAACCATCCATCATCTTGCTGTTCCAATATGCAGGAGAGCCGCGAGTATTCTTCAAAAACATATATATATCCTTCGTCATTTTTTACTATTTCCCGTAATGATTCTATTTCTTTTCAATTTTGCTACATTGATACTTGTATTACTTTTTATTTTCCTCAGTGCTATGCCAATAGAGTTTTCGTTGTCGTTTAATTCTGTGCAATACTGGGCGAAAAAAATATAGTGGGAATTACTTGCAAATCTTGAATCAGAATGGAAAAGTCTTGAATTAAAATAGTTTTTAATTGAATTTTCACAGGTCGATGATCGGAAAACCCATATCGTCCTTTAGGAAAAAGAAAAGGAAAACACATTTTTTTCTTTTTAAATGATGTTTTGCAAAGGACATTTTCCTTCTCCGGGGGCAAGACAAAGAATTTTGTTTCTAAAATGATTACTATAAAATCCTGACATATCACATGGCTGTAAGTGTGTTATCATCGGTGCTGAACTTTCATTTATTTCTACACTTAAGGATGCATTAGTCTTCAAGTTTTCAGCCATCTCTGACTTGTTTGATAAAGGTTTTTCTTTTTTTTCATATCTGCATAATTATGATCTGCAATGCGAGCATCTTCAGGACGTAAACGTTCATAATTGTGATCATGATTAATAACGTCTTTCAGATATTCTCTGTCTACTATATTTGCCAGTTCTATATCTGCAAAACATAATATTATTTTTACAATTTTATTTAGTTAAACATATTTATTTAAATACTATGATATGTGAATACGGACAAATATCACCAGCCTTAACTAATCGATCAAATTGATAATCAATCACACATCAATCAAATATCGAACAGTAATCGATTTATTAGGTAGACTAATCAAACAGTTATCGATCGAACTCTCTGAGGAGTTTGATCGATGCTTTTGATTAGAAATTTGTGATCGATTTGTAATCGAAAAGTTACCACTGAAATTTCCCTTTAACTTTATACAGTGTTCAGTACTGTCAGTAACAGTTATGTAGATTGGTTCGTCAAAATATAATAAAACAGTTCAGACAGCTGATGTTAATGTGGTGTTTTTTTTAAAAACTAATCATTAATCAATCAGAAATCAATTACAAATTTCTAATCAAAATCATCGGTCAAACTTCTCAGAGATTTTGATCGATAAGTGTTCGATTAGTCAAACTTATCAATCTATTACCGTTCGATATTTGATTAACAAGTGATCGATTATCAATTTGATCGATTACTTAAGTCTGGACTGGGTTGCACAAAGCTCAATTAAGACTTAATAGACAATTAAAAGTTAATAGTCTATTAAATAAGTAGGAAATGGTAAAGCTTAATAGACTATTGATACGACCGCAGCATGATGAACACTGAAATTTGAACAAGTGTAATTCAAAATGATTGAGGACACAGTAAAGAGCTTGATACAGCAATTAAACGGACACAATAAAAGCTTGAACAAGTAATTACAAACTAATAAAAATTAGCCCTAATAATTCCTTATATATCTCGGAAATATTAAGATGTATGTCAAATCGGTCAACATATTACTTAAAATATGTGATAAGAGGATTCAGAAGAAAGGAACCCCATTAAAATCCAATACAACAAAAATAGCTTTTACATATTCTGAAAATTGCAATTTCAGCCCTTTTGACCCTTTGTATTTTGGAAACGGTAATCCAAAGAAAACTAGAGCACGTCGAAACTGGCGTTGTCGGAACGGCCCCGCAATTTCGATCCTGAAATTCCGGGCAAAAGTAAAATTTACGTAAGTGTGGATTCACATTCTGTTTGACATAGAAATGTGTTGATACAGTAATTTGCTGGATACAGTGATTTCTTGAAGTTTTACCAAGCCATGTCATTTCACAGCTTCAGCCTTCGTATCAAATCATTTCAAGCTGATACCAGTAAAAAAAATCTTATGAAAATAATTTGGTTTATAGTAAAAGGTCAAGAATTGGCAAACAGGAAGTGGATGTTCGACAAATTTGAAAACCACTTTCGCAATACAATTCATCATTTTAAAGCTTCAAACCAAATTTCAAATCATTCCCTCCAGTAGAAGCTTAGAAATCTGTCACAGAAATTTAGTATTTAGAAAAAATTCTAACTCTCAGCAAACAGGGAGTGTATGTCCGACAAACTTGAAAATTGCTTACACAATGCAACTCATCATTTCCAAGCTTCACACCAAATTTCAAATCATTCCCTCCAGTTGAAACCAAGAAATCTGAGACGAATTTTTTTTTTTTTTTTTTTTTTTTTTTGTAAAAAATTCAAAGTATCGGTAAACAGTAAGTGGATGTCCTACAAACTTGAAAATTGCTTACACAATACAACTCACCATTTCAAAGCTTCAGGCCAAATTTCAAATCATTCCCTTCAGTAGGAGCCAAGAAATCATTGACGGAAAATTTGGTTTATATTAAAAAATCAAAGTATCGGTAAACAGGTAGTGGATGCCCGACAAATTTTAAAATTGCTTACACAATACAATTAATCATTTCCAAGCTTCAGACCAAATTTCAAATCATTCCCTCCAGTTGAAGCCAAGAAATCTGTGACGGAAAAAATTGTTGACGGACAGACGAACAGACAGAAAGACAGACGATAAAAAAGTTTTAAAATTTTGGCCGAGACCGTTTTTGTGCCCCCATGTAACTCGAAAATGGTAATAGATAGAGACATACGGCCGTCGTGCATTCTATAAGATTTTTTGCAAGGAATCAAATAAAACTAATCCCATTAAAATCGGATGAAAAATTATAAATTAAGGAAACAAATTGTAAAAATAACCTTTTGACCCCTCCCCTATAAAGGTAGCACCTGGAACCCCCAAAATCAATACAAACCTTTATTTAATTCCAAGGATCAACATCACATAATTTCAAACTAATTAGTTCACTGGTAAACAAATTATCGTGCGGAAACCTTACTGCCAACAGACACCGACGACGACACGACGACGCCGAAGACAGCATAATACTAACGGTAAACAACATGAAAAACTGCGTTGGCAGACTTTTTACTTCATTTCCCCAAGGAGTAATTTGGCAAAAAAAAAACCCATAAAAATCGGATGCAAAATTTTAAAAAAGGTTCAAAATTTCTGTTTAGCCTTTTCTCTCCCCCTAATAACTCAAACACGAACAAATAGAGATGCACTGGAAGGGTCCGTTCTAAAATATTTTTTGCAAAAAAATTCAGAAAAAGAAACTAATTAATTTCTGAGTTCAATCATGAATAGATCACTAGGAAATCCACTTTAGAAAATTCATATAAAAACAGCAACTATTCATAACTGCCTAACAAACATACCTTCAAAGTATGGGTTTTCCACTTTCAAATAATCCAATGCACAATATATCTTCCTTGGTGACACAGACTGGAACAAATGGTGACCTTTGTACATCAGTTTTCTTTTCAATTTCACCCTAATAAAACTTTCGTCATGAATGTTTCTTGGAAGAATTTTCGTTATTTTTGTCATGTCGGATTCTACACACACAACTGGACCATGTACAGCTCGCTGATCACTTAGGTAAAATCACAATTTTGTAAAATGGTAATACTGGAGAAATTAAATGTTGTTCTAGCGCATTTAATTCTTGAAAAGGCGCTTTATCCATTTCTAAATTATTTATCATTGCTTGAGGAGGTATAGCCTCCTTACACACATAAGAGTTACACGTTTTACACACAATGTGCTTCTCTCCTTTTAACATTTCTTTCAACCTCTCATCTTTTGCATTAAATTCTTTCTCGTGTACCTGGCTTCGAAACATAAACCTTTTACAGCACACACAAATAAACACCGGTAGCTCTTTATTCTTCCGCAAAAAACGCATTTCTATCTCTTTTCACCTTTCGTTCTCCATTGCCTAAGTATCTCCACAAACTACAATCACGCTTTGTTTAACACAATTGAAAAGTCTTCTATAGTATTCGTATATTATTGATTATTGCACAATACCTCATCTTTATTTTTAACTTCTGGTTTTAAATTTATACATTACTGTTCTTTTTATCATATCTATATTTTTATAAATCTGGCTAAGCGATATTGCAATACCAGTCCCATCATCCTCTACAAACCTGTTCCCTGTACCACCTATAGTAAATGTTTATAATACTTATAAAACCCCGCCCCGTTTTATCAGAACAAAACTGGACGCCATTTTGATTTTCGAGAATCTGAAATTCCTATTGGTCAATAGTCTTCTGCGCATGCGTTCTCCTCACTACGCAAGCGTACTCCTCACTTTCCCCCAAGAACTATCTATATAGCTAGGCTATTCCATTGCCTAGCTAATTAGTAAAACAAACTTTCAAGTGTTATTATGATGATCTATATAACAGATTAATCTCAAAAGAAAAAGAGTAATTGTCTAATTCTTAAAAAAAAAAGATAGAGATATTTTGTCACTCTTGTTTATTGAGAGTTCACACTGTTAGTGCTTTAGTTTTTTGTGTTGTATATGTAACGTTCGTGTGTTTTGTGGGCATGTGGTGTCTTTGGTCTTCCGTCTTTTGGTGTTCTTGCTTTTGCCTTGTCTCTGGACTTTGATTTGTGTAATCTTGTGCTTTGTTCCTTCGGTATTCTACTGCCGTTGTTTTGCTTCAAGTCTTTAGCAGTGCTCGAACTCAGTTCTGGTCACAAGTTTTCATTGGATAAAGCACAAAGTTTATTTTAAACATAGGAAAACACATGGGGATAATTTACCCAAAAATATGGTAAATGAACATTTTTAAGATGGATTACTAAAAACTACTATTCTGATACTGATCTTGTTGATTTCAGAAGTTTGTGGTAAATCCTGCTGCCCTACCTGAAATTTCATTAATTCGGGAATGTCAAAAAAACGTTCATTGACTGACAATACTATAACAGCCACAATTTGTAATATTGCTGCAACATTATAACAACCACAGTTTGTTATATTACTTTAATTTGCAAATGCAATACTATGCGATGTTCTTGTCGTAAGTGGGAATTCCCCTGCTAACAATATCTAAAAATACACATGTAACTATGTAAAATGAATTAATGTCATTAGGATACTGAATGAACAAAGGACTGGTAATTAGAAAAATCCCCAAAAATGACCAAAACGAGAACACAGAATAGCAATGACGTTAGACATCTACAAAACTCAGAAATGAAAACACAACATTCAAAACCAAGGCCCTCGCAGCGTGAAATTGAGAGTGACACTCAGGTGCTCCGGAAGGGTAAGTATGTCTTGCTCTGTCAAGCCTGAGAAGATGTCAAACAGTCAATGAGGAATATGTGTTTTTAAAAGATATGTGTTCGAGGCGATTGCTTGATGTCATTTTCTAACCCTAAAACAAAAACAAATTTAAATCCATGGTACGTGTTACTTCTCTAATCCTAAAACAGTACTAAGGTAAAAAAATTTTGTAATCATTCTAGTATGGACAGGTTGCTTCTTACAATTTATAGATATAAAATACCATATTAGAATAGAATTAGTCCCTAAACTGGGTGGCCTGAAATAACAATTAGCGTCGATAATGTGGTACAATTAAGAAAAGATATATATATATGTATTTTATTTTAGGACAGCGATCAAGATTATGAGACCCAGATTACTAAATATCATCCACATCTTCATGTCATGGGAGCTTCCCTAATGAAAGGTATACCATTACTATCTAAGTATGCAATCGATCTAAAGCAGCCATTGTAGGGGACGAAGTTGACATCACGTTCCTTCGAGACGTTCTCTATCCAACTTTAACGGAAGTGAAAAAAGAGTTTAAGGCAATGCTTGAAAAAGCTGACAATATAGTAGACATGGTAAACTTGGATGTAGAAAAGTGTGTTGATGAACTTCATAAAAAGAATGAAACCATTAAGCACTGGGAAGGGGAGTTAGCAAAACTAGAGGAAGAACTGGCAGGGAAATCACGTGATGTAGAGTATGCAGAACAACAAGTCAAAGTAAAGCAGCATGACCTAGACGAAGCATATTTTGCGTAAGGTATAGCTAACGCTAAGCTTGATCTAGCAGAGCAAGACAGAAAAATAGCAAAAATAGTTGGTGGCTTTCTGTTTATATTTGGACCTATTGGGTGGATTGCTGGATCGTCTAGCCAGAGAGATTTGCATAAAGCTCGGTCTGAAAAGAACGCCATTGAATTTATTAAAGGGGAGCTGTTTCGAAGGAAACTCTTCCAGGAATCCTATTTAAAAGATTTAAATAAGGCTGTCGACAATTTGAAAAGATATCAGGAAAGGGTCGACGAATTAGATGTCAACGTGAAAAATATCGACATGGAACTGACCAAATTTCATGGAAATGTTGAAGTCCTCATTTTCGAAACGGATGGTGGTTATTGCTTAGAGCTATTAAAGGATCCAACAATAAAAGTATTTGAAGCATTTTCCAAATAATTACACAGCGACAGTGTCAATATAATCTGTAGTATCTCTGAAATGAAGACCTATTTACAAAGATCGGAGGAGATTAAATGACTTTGAGTAAAATCTACTACTGAAAACAGTGTGAAGGTTAATTAATTAACCAGAATTGTATTTTGTTTCTATATACATCGGCAAACGAATACAGTAGCAAGAAAGGGAAAGGGGTAAATTCTAAAATCATAAATCCAACATCACGGCAATTCACAGCAACACGACTTGAGACAGTATGACAAAGACAAAACAAATAAACAAAAATGAACAAGAACGCCACAAAACTAACGCACTAGCAGTGTGAACCCCAATTAAAAACTGAGGTATCACCAGGTGATCCGGAAGGGTAAGCATGATCTGCTCCACGCGTGGCACCCATCACACTGCCAGTGAAAAGTCCGGTTTTGTCACAGTCGGTGTTAGTCAGTCCGGTAACAAACTCTGGATCTACCCAAAAATATCTGTTCTCATTTGCGAAACAGAAACATTGTAATGGTCTGTCAAATCGTGTTGACGACGGTAAAACATCTGTAGTGACAATTGCAACAGTGACTGAACATACCCCTGATGTATAAGTTTTTGAGACAGTAATTTCGTTCTGTTGACAAAATCGCTGTACAAACTACAGGCACGGCAAGAGGGAATGAGTTGTGAAATGTACACGCCATATGCAGGAGAAGTGGGAATATTACTGCTCAAAAACGGGTAGTTCACTATTGGAAAGTCGAAATCATCACGCTTGTCGTAAAGTTTTGTTTTCAGACGTCCAGAGTTGTCAATGTAGAGGTATAGGTCCTGGTATGATGCTGATGATGGTGTATCAGTGGTTTCTTTAATTTCGAGTTCATTTGGGTATATAAGATGAAGGTTATCCTTAAATTGAGGATTGTTCAATGAAAGAACATCATCTATATAACGAAAACTGAAATTAAAGGATTTGGCTAGCTTAGTGTCTTTTTTCTGAACTAGCCCTTGTATGAACCTGGCTTCATACGAATAAAGAAACAAATCTGCTAAAGGTGGCGCACAATAAGTCCCCATAGGTATCCATATTGTCTGCTGGAACACTTGTCCATCAAAGTCCACAAATATGTTATCAATCAAGAATTCCAGCATTGCAATGACATCCTCCTCTGTATACTTTTTGTGTGAATCAGTGTGATGCTTAACAAAATAGGCCCCATTTTTACCTATCACTAAATATGAATATCTTCTTTCACCCTTTTTAGTACAGAAAGACTGATGTATTAAATCCCGGAGTACTGACTTTAGCTTATCGTGTGGAAGAGTAGTATAGAGAGTAGAAAAATCAAATGTTTCGACACTGTTGCAGTGGTTGAGTTCAGTTGAAGACAGATATTCTAATAAGTCTTTTGAGGTTTTGAGAATCCACATCTGATTCACTCCACTTGTTGAGTATACTTTATCACTATATATCTTGAGGCCATCTTTGACTGCAGTAAGTAATGAAGTGAGGAGCTTAGAAAGGGGTTTTGTTGTGCATTTGGCAGACCCAGCAATTTGTCTGTTTTGGGGTTTTTTTTCTTCTTTATCACCAAGTTTTTTTTAAATCTTAATTTGTTCTAGTATACTAGTATATGATTTGAACTTGCAATGCTTTCGAAATTACCGGTATATTTTTCTGCCTTGCTGACTCTTTACCAACCTTATTTTGTTTTACCAAGCTAGCGGAGCCTGAAATATCAATAAAGTAATTATTTGATAAAACGATTCTCAGAACAATTTCTTTCTCACTTTCTCAGTTTTGGTAGAACAACATTAGGAAATTCTCCTAGAACTCTTCTGCTTTTTAATAAGTACAGCGCATTCCCCAAGTCTGATTGTGACTTCCATCAGTACTAGCAACAGTCCTTTGGCCCAATTTTGACTTTTTCAGCAATTATAAAGATTAAAGAGTTAGAACACGAGTCTCGCGTTACGGTATGACACTCTTTCAGGTTATATTAGTGTCGTAACAAGACAAAGACAAATGGATGCCGAAGTAACATATTGAAAAAGTAGGTAACATTATCATACAAAACAGGACATCAACAAAATATGTGATTGTGACAATACAGCGACACAAAGATGAACACAGCTCAACAAAAACACATAAATACCACATGAACATGATTTGCTATCATCATCAATTGTTAATTGTATGTTCCTGCTTATCAATATAGTTTAACGGGTGTTAGCAAACAAAATATATTGCGATGTTTTATCTCGTGATGACCAAGAATGTTTCTATAAATTCCAGTTTTGACTTTAATCTTGTAAAGATGTCAAAAGTAATAATACTTACTTTCAGGACTCTAAACTACATTTCAAAAATCTGCAACGGACCCGTTATGTTGACTCATAGAAACACACACAAAAAATAATTCTATTTATTTGGTGCTTTTAATGTATTGGAATTTTTCTCATGTGTGTAGTAGTGTCAGTAAATACCAGATGAATTACTGTAAATTTAGTTTCTGCATATATTGACAATGGAAAATGGAAAGACAAAAGTAGTGACTGAAGGATATGGAGTAAATGCACATGAGCCAAAGTTTCTACAATTACATGGTAAAAAAACGAGCAAAGGAACAACGCTTTTATTGTTGTTCTTCATTTTGAAGTCGCCATCAGGCTTTCAACAACGAGCTGTGCTCATACCTCATAGTAAGTTCAAGACGGGCCCTAGCACCGGTTTGAGCGGAATTCTCTGCTAATTGTCGAACAACGCTACGCTAAAAAAGCTTATACAGACAGAACACAATCGTGTGTTTTGCTACGACATTTATGGGATATCTCATACTTCTTCCTACATCTACTGAAACAAAATCATAAATAACACAAATAATTTAATACATGAAAATCTCAATTTTTTAAGCCAGAATTGTAAAAAAATAACCATTTTCGGTTACAGTTCAAGCATTTCTCTTTTATTCCACGATCGTCATTCTCATAAAACAAATATGTTGTATCATTGCTAATGATAAAATGTGTTTCATATAAATCACATGATACAATGCTTATGAAGGCATCATGATGACTTCAAAATGATGAACAGCAATAAAAGCGTTGTTCATTTTCCTTTTTTGATAATGTATTTGTAGATCCTTTGACTCATGTGCATTTCCTCCATATCCTTTCATTCATCATTATAGTATTTCAAATTCTTAACTAACATAGGTGTATATTTGTTCTCTTTTGCCGAATTGTCATTGCTGGATGTAAATGTCACGTGTCTAGAAATAGTGCGACCGGATGTTGATGAAATTTACACCTGAAAACCAATTTTATTTTGAATGTGCTATATATAAATTTTACATTTTTTTTAAAACTAAGGTATATTCCCTCTTGTATAGTTCTGTCCTTAAGGATGTAGTAAGGTGAGGTTTTTGAAATTCCTAAATGTCATTCGGATTTCTCGGATTTTACCCATTATTACCATGTAATATATTTTGCCCCATTACACCCAATTTTCTAGTCATCAATGTCTTCAGTGAGTCATTTAAGGCCAATATTTCACTAGATTGTAGATTTTCCTTCAATGTGAAAGAAATCAGTAATGTTTCCATGTTATACTAAGGTAAAAGTCCAAGAGAGCATTTTCCCGCCAATTATTGAAATATGAAATATTTTGAAAACAAGGTCGATAACGTATCAATATTTTTAGCTGGATTTATTCCTTTACCAATGCTCTTTCAATATATGGTTCAATTTAAAATCGTAGATTTTTTAAATTTCACCTTACTACATCCTTAACTGAATTTTAGCTTATCTATTTAGATCCTATTTGTTATTTGGTTTACACGTATCTAGGCTTATGGACTTCCAAATGTTTTGATTTGATATGTACTGAAGAGACATAAATAGTCGAAACGCGCTTATTCAGATAACATAAATTAACAGTAACTTCAGTATTTTGTTAGTTATTACCACTTAGCAGATGCATCCGATGGTGAACTGTTAGTTCCCGAGAGTACTCACTAACCCCGTAGTAAGTACTTCGGTGCTTTCCCGAAAACCGATTCTATTTTGAATTTGCAATGTTTAAATAAAACTAAGGAGTATCTCCCTCATGCATAGTTCTGTCCTTAGCTGAATTTGGGCCTTTCTATTTAGATCCAATTTGTTATATGTTCTCTATCAGTTTATAGACGTATTTCGGTTTATGGACTTTCAGATGTTTTGATTTGATCCGCACTGAAGAAACATAAGCTGTCGAAATGTGCATATGCAGAATATAAATTCACACTAACTTCGGTATTTTGTTATTTCTCAAATATCGATAGTTAAATTTTCACATTTTAAAGTTCTCGATAAACCTCAAACTTTTAAATTTGAAAATTTCACTTTCTTTATTTGATAAATAGATAGTTTTTTTCTCTAAAACCAATAAGTAAAGGTACAGAGAAAAGAATATATAACATGCATATAGAACAATTACAATGACTGAGGTGGTTAACAAAAATAGACACATTCGAACAATAATAACTAAACTCACAACAAGAAAATTAACATACAAAGTGTGTGTGTGATCTGAAGTAAAAAGTACAAATTTATCCTAGAGGACTGACAGTTTGGTTTACAATTCTTAAAAATTTACTACACCAGACTTTTCAGTAAAGAAATTCTTTTTGTAATAAGGAGAGAATGGAATTTTGTGGTATTATGTCTACGGTATATATATTGTGGAATGTAAAGTTTTCTTTCTTTTTCAAGTGAAGGGCTTTTTATAATGTAATGGTACTCATCCCCGATTACTGACTTCCTCTCTCTCAATGTTTTGCCACCGACCCCTTTCGATGGGTAAGCTATGGTTGAGAGTTCTATATTTACACAAAGGTATGAGGTCTTTTCCATTAAGAATGTTTTAAATATTCTGTAGTTTAAACACTTTGGTGAAGTATGATTCCACGATTGTTTAAACTGGTCTGTAAGTGTTTGTTTTATATTTGACTTTAAAAAAAAAACACTATGAACTTGAAACATATAAGGTGAATATCGTAGTTGTTGTTGACATATTTGGAATGGGCTATTAAATATAACTTACTATAGATATCTACTGACGGCTTTCTAGCAGACTGCACCAGTATGTTATAATTCTTATCTTTATGTTTATTTCAATCCGATATCGTCCTGTTTCTCCATAAACTATTGAATTTGGTGTGGACTTTTTCATGTGTAAAAGATGTTTTAAAAACTTAAATTAACTTGTTCAGTAATGTCATTTTTACAATATCCCCAGATCTCACATCCATATAAAAAAACGGTTTAACAATTTTATCAAAGAGTTCTTTTTGACATTTGATAGATAAAGTTAGTGCTCTGCCCTTTTTCAAAATGCTATACATAGCCTTTGTTGCCTTTTCCACAAGCTTTTTCTTGGCCTTATAAAAATATCCTGTTCTACTATGTAGTAGACCAAGGTAATTGAATTCTGTTACAAATTCTAGCTCTTCGTTACTAAAAAATAGTTTTTGATGTTGACACATTTTTCCATTTCAGAACACCATAACTTTTGTTTTTGTTACATTTACTTTTAATTTCCATTGTTCGCAGTATTCTAAGAAATAATTTAATTGATTTTGAAGGT
This sequence comes from Modiolus philippinarum, assembly GCA_002080025.1. NCBI lineage: Eukaryota > Metazoa > Mollusca > Bivalvia > Mytilida > Modiolidae > Modiolus > Modiolus philippinarum. Next base: position 78,301 of record MJUU01047876.1, on the reverse strand, counting down.
TTTCAATTGATTCTGCTAATAAGACTGTGTCGTCTGCATACAATAGTATGAAAAGTTTAGTGTATTATCCTGCACTCATTCTCGTTACTATGAATATTAACACCATTTATATCTTTGTTCCTGGGGAAGTCAACGACATCATTTACATATAAAGAAAAAAGAGGAGGTGATAAATTTCTCCCTGTATCACGCCTGTCTGACATGGGAAAATTCTGAATATTCATTATTGTGTTCAACTCTTGACTTTATATCATTGTACAGATTTATAATCACTTTATCGTTCATTTATAACGGAAGTAAATGATTTACCAAAGCAGCTTAATATCGTAATTGGTCTGTAATTATTTGGATCGAGAATATTACCTTTATTTTTGTATATAGGTTTTATGTTACCAACGAGCCATATATCTGGAATGAACCGCTATCAAAGACTTTATTAAACAATTTATTAAGGATTCGTATTAGCTTGTCTGATGCACTTTTGATATATTCGTTCAAAATTATATCATCACCTGAGGCCTTATTTTTTTTCAGTTTCTTAATAGATGCCCGAATTTCGTCATCTGTAATGTTCGTATTAATCATTTCATTTATTTGATTTACATTCTCACGGTTTTCGTCAAGATCGTCTGCTTTATCTAATGCTTCTGCAGAATTTAAGTTTTTATAGAAATCATACAGCGTGTCGATAGGGATATTTTGTGGTGTGGTCGAACTTCCCCTAGTTAGAATTTTCCAATATTCTTTTGGATTTGTCATTTTGTTTTGTATGTCTTGTTGGTAATTTTTAATACTTTTATCCAGTAAAAATGTATAATATTTTTCACTTTTTTTTCTTTTGACATTTCCTGGTGTTTTGTTTAAACGTAGCAAACGACCCTTTTATTTCTACAAAGGACCCTTTTAGCAGCTTTACAATCTGACTTGAACCACGGTTTATTTATTTTCTTAAGTGATTAGGGAGTTGATTTTTTGTTTGTACTAACTTGTCTGGTGCCAAAAGTTTGGTTCGTGGATTTTATCAGGATTGAACCTATATCTTCAGCTACTTTATTTATCATTGATTTATCTAACATATCATCGGGAATATTCTGTAAGTAATCGAAAACCCCATTCAGTTTTCCAAGATCTATATTTGATACAAATTGTTCAAATTTGTCATTATCCCATTTATTTGGTTTTTCCACATATTGTGTTTTTCCACCAGTTTGTTTGTTAGTCAAGGGGTCTTGTTTGTTAATTTTTGATATTTTTTATCAAGGTTTCTATCGGGGAATGAGCATCGGAAAATAAAGTGCTAAAATCTAGGAAATCGGTGTCTAATATGCAGCCTAAGAGAACAACAGTGCTTATGTAGTAGTCGACCGCAGAAGCATTTTTACTAGTTAATTTACCAGAAATAATATTACCTTTCCTGCCATTTACTATAAATAAGTTGTTATATTTGTGTACATCAAGTAACATCCTCCCATACTTATTTCTTGATAATGGTATTTTTGTCAATTAATTTATGGTTGTCGAATATATTTTTTTCGTCGGAATGAGAATTTTCATGAGCAATATCTAGATAATCCAAATCTTCTCCCGTTTGACTATTAAAATCTTCAATTAAGCAGACTTTCGTATTATCATTTGAAAAACATGCATTTCCCTTTCAATTACATAAAACGATTCAGGTGAGCTATATTTAGTATTTTCTGGTGGTATACATACATTACCAAATACAATAGCACTAAAACCCGTATAAGTGCTTAAGAGTTTGAACCATAATACATACTTACAATCATTATTGAGTATTTTATATGATCTTTAAGGCTTTCCTCATACCCAATTATTAATCCCCTTGAACGTCTATTACATAAATTTTACTTATGTTTCATTTTAATTATGTACCCTGGAAGCTCAAATACATCACATTTATAAGTTTTGGATTCCTGAAAGAAAAATATATCATATGTATTAACCAGGTCCAAAAAGTCCGGATACTGTAAACGTTTTTTGATTCCACAAACATTCAGAAAAAATATCTTTAAAGTTGATTCATCTTGACAAGAGTCCCTAAAACCTAAAGAAAATATTATCAGTATATCGCGTGGCTAATCATTGGTTGAAGAGTTAGTCCTTGGTATTTTGCCCGGTATTCCAACTGTGGAATGTTGAATACCTCTGTGTTGTCTTGTTTGGTTTTCTGAATCACTATTAGGTTCATAAACTTTCCCATCTATTATTAACTTATCCTTCAGGATCGTGGCCTTCTTTCCTTCGTCTTTTATAGCTTTTAGTTTTGGATATAATTTTCTCCTTCTTTCCTCAATTTCGGGCGGATATTGATGGTTTATCCCATACCTAGTTCCTTTCAAGTTTGGACCGGCTGCTAAGACCATGCTAAGATCTTTGTAATAAATAAAGCTTACTACAATAGGTCGAGGCTTTCCCTTTTCTGCACAAAGTTTTTTTTTTCGAATCTCTGTGTGTTGCCAATCTCTATTGATTTCTCTATTTTTAGTTTGTCTTTTCTGAAATGTCTTACGACTTCTTCCGTATTTTCGGAAACTAGTTCCGGTATGCCAGAGAACACAAGATTATTTTTCATAGATCTGCATTGGAGATCGAGAACGATTTATTTTATTATTTGAAATTTCTTCTTGGTCGGTTCTCCTGCCCTTATCTGACGCTAGATCTCTTTTTACGGATAATATAGAACATGTATTCTTGTCACACTTGTCTTTCACATCATCACACATCTTACTTATCGCTTGCGTTGAGATTTCCAGTTCTAATGATTTTGTTTTCACTTCGTCCACTTTGCTTTCAAGTGCGCTAACTTTCGAAGTTAGACTGGATAACTTATGATCTATGGATTCTATGGTGCCATCTTCTCTTCTATAACTTCTGACCGATCGTTTCCTTTATTTAGAAGGTCAAATAATTCATCAGCGCTTATTTCTACAGATTCTCCTTCTCTTGAATTACTATTTGACATCTTGGACGACAGTAATAACAATGACGTTGCCAGGCAATGTTCAGTATAACAATTGGCGTTGCCACTTCCGGCTGTTTCTAACAAACTGCTATTTCAGATAAAGATCGTATTTTTTTTATATTTACCGATATTCTAGTGAATAAAATTACAAGAAATCATGAAAAGACGGTTATCTTCTTGATCATAATCTTCTGTAGGGTTGTAAGTCACATATATCGCCAAAATTCTTACTTTTGGTGAGAACAAATTCCACGCTGTTGCCACCTCGGTCAACGGAAGTCAATTGAGAAATATACATGATATACGGGAATAATGTAAGGGGCTATATTTAAGATTCCTTTTCTGAAGTTTAACAAAATTAAATCACTGGCAAATATAACAGTCTATTTACAAGTTTTTTTTTAAATATTAATTTGTTCTAATAAATATGATTTTTAACTTATAATGTTTTTGAAATTATAATTTTTGTCTTGACTCTTTACCAACCTTATTTTGTTTTATCAATTCAGCGGAGCCTGAAATAGTTTGATAAAGACGATTCTCAAAACAATTTCTTTCTCAGTTGTTGTAGAACATCATTAGGAAATTCATGATAAGTACACCGTCGTCAAGAAGCGTATTTTTGACGGTCTACGTTCGTGTTGGATATGAATTGCCGTGATTTTTTGTTTTTGATTTTGGAATTCCCCCTTTCCTAATTTTTGCTTCTGTCTTCGTTTGCCGATGTATTCCTTAGTCTTTTTGTGACTTCCATCCGTACTAAGAACAATTTTTTGTCCAATTTTGACTTTCTCTAGCAATTATAAAGATTAAAGAGTTAGAACTCTAGTCATTCGTTACGGCAGGACGCTCATTAAGGTAAAATTCTGTACATTAACAAAACAAAGAAAAATGGATGCCGAAGTAACATATTGAAAAATTAGGAAACATTATCATATAAAACTGACAGGACAACAACAAAAATGTGATTGCGTAAATGTCAGTGATACAGTGACACAAAAATGAACACATCTCAACCAACACACATAATTAGCATATAAACATGATTTGCTCTCATCGCCAATTATTGATTGTATATTCCAGCTTATGAATATAGTTCAATGGATGATCACACACAAACTATATTGCTTATTTACTTCAAATGTTGTCTCCAATAACAGACTCGCCCAAAAGCATTCATTACAAACTATAAATACTAGAAAATAAAATGTAATAAGAAGCGAAAAATAATTAGACATGACATGTAGTAACAGTTAGGCATTCTACAGTTAGGCATTCTAATTGAACATTTATATCTGATTTTCAAAAATAAAAGGACTCAAAACAAAAAGGTAAAAAGCCACCTCTCTCGTATATCATAGGCATGATAAGTACTTTAAACATTTTTTTAGTCTTCTTGTTTTCTGTCTTTTGTATGTCTTTAAAAGGGGAATTGGCCATAATTCAACCCCTCAAACAAAACAAATATGTACATTATATCTTGTTTTCTGTCTTTTGTATGCCTTGAAAAGGGGAATTTGCCAGAACTCAAGCCCTCGAACAAACACAAAAAAAGCATTCATTATTTCTTAGCCAGAAAGTCTGTAGTTACTTCTCACATCTCAAATTATCTCTGATTTTATCCCAAAAAAGTTCTAATGCATTCTCGTTTTCTTCCCAGGCAGCATAACTTGACAGTTTAATCAAGGAATACAAAGAAGAGTTCAGATTTTTGAATTTAAGTTCTTCAAGCATTATGGGAAATATAAGCGCACTTCCGTCTTTTGTCAACTTGTTCCTGGCCACTGCAAGTTGGAAAAGACACCATTCGTTCCTTGAAAAATTGTTTGAAAGTACAGGAACAACTAATTTGCTTTGGTCCATATGTTCAACAATGTTGTCCGCAAATACCTTTCCAAGTTCGAAGTCTCTGTGAGGAATGCAAAGTTTGAATCCAAATTCTTCTTCTGTTTTTGGAATCAAATGGTCTTTAACCCATGTGAAATCTTCATAACAGTAAATAACATAGGCCGTGTATACATATTCGTTATGGCTTGGAAGTTCCGTATAATATCTTCTAATGGATCGAAATTTATAGAGCTGAAACCTAATACGCCACCTACAGAAGTAGACAAGTATCACAGCTGCTATTATAACACTAAGACTACAACCAATAGACAACGAAAATACCAAAATATTGCATTCCAGTGTAGTTGGATTGTAATCCGACACCTTAATTTTTAAATTGTCACACGTGTAATTTCTTTTGTTAATAAGTTTGACTTTCGTTGTTTTCATCCAATCGCGAAACCAGCGGAGTTCGCATGTGCAGCTAAAATGATTAGAAGACAAATCCAGCTCTTGCAAATTGTTTAGAACCTCTGGTTTTATTGATGAAGAATATAAAGTGGTTATTTTGTTATTTCTTAAATTCAATTCCCTCAATCTCCGTAACCCATTAAATACGGACCCATGTTTCCAAGACGATATTCTGTTATCGGAAAGATCCAATTTGAATAACTTTGGAAATTGATAAAAGAATTTGTTTGGTATATAGCCTAAATTCATTGCTTCAAACTTAATTCTTTTAAGTTTCTTTAGCGGTTTAAACATATCTCGTATGTCCATGTCTGTAAACTGTATTATATTGTGGGAGAGGTCTAGATTAACTAACCTCGGACAGTTTGAAAACATCGATTTGGGAAAGAAGAACTTTTTATCTGCCATTTTCTTCGAAAACCTGTAACCATCTGATCTCCAGAAAGACAAAGTTGTTAAAGATGAGCTATTGAAGGCGTTCGGGTAAATTTTTGTCATCTGAGTACCCAGCTTGTTAATCGTCAATATACTCAATGAACGCAGTTCAGAAAACATGTTATCCGGAATGTTACGAATTGACAGTCCACTTAGGTTCAGCACGGTCAAATTTGTCAAACATCTGGTGTTATTTCGTAGGTGTACAAGCGTGTAAAGTTTTGTATTCATTAGAAATAATTTTTCAAGATTTCGCAATCTGTATCGACAGAAATTAGGCACGATGTTTATCCAGTTTCCGGCCATATTCAACCATGTAATATTTTCGAGCTCTCTAAAATTGGAACTATCGTTTATCGAGTTCCATGAAATATCTAATTGTTTCAGGTTCTCAAGGTTTTTGAACCATATTCCGTCGAATGGTGTTAAATAGCTATGACTTAGTTCTATTCTGTTGACGTCACTTAATGACAGATCTTTAAACATAGCGCGGACCGGATGCCAGTGTAAGTGATTTAATCGTAGAACTTTTATTGACTTTGTAAGATGTTTAAAGCTTCTTAATATCTCTCTTTGATTTGTGTATAAATTTCCTGAGAGATCAAGGGAAGTTAGATACTTTAAATCACTGAAGGAATCATGCTCAACAATCCGAATGTTGTTGTACTTAAGACTTAGATCAGTAAGAGGGAGTGAAGATAAATTCTTGAGTGTTCCTTTTGATAGTTTGAGCAGATCATTATAGATAAATATAACCTCTTTTGTATTATTTTCAATCGCTGGTATGTAATTAAATTTCACTTTCTCATCTTTTCCATCACATGTACATATAACTTTTTTATATTGCTTCCTTATTTTATAGTTGCAGTAATTCATCTCTGATGCCAAACACGTCATCACTATCAACATTCGTAATGCAATTTTAATCAAGGTCATGTTCATAATCTACAAAAGAAAATGTACATCAAATTGGAGGTTCGAGGTAGCAGTATACAGTTTCGGTCACAATCTCTAATTCCCACCCCCAAATTATAGAATAATCAAAATGAAGGGAGTTTGATTGGTTGTTGTGAGAGGATAACTAAAGTGACTAAAAATTCTTAATAAATATTTGAAAGTGACTTACTGTCTGTCCATTTTGATTTACAATAAGTGTTGTTTAGAGGCTTTTAGGAAGGTCAAGGTAGGGGTTAATAATTGTGCCGTTTGAGAAAAAATGTAAACATACCAGCCCGACTTCGAACAAAAATTACTATAAAAACTTCATGGAAGGGACCCCTGTTGCTGTTGGTATTTTTGGTCTAGGAGCATAGTACTTGAGAAATTTTACCATGGCTATTGGCTATCATTCGCAGGAAATGTGCATCGGGTTGTCGAAATGCTCCAAAATACATGTATTTTTGTGCCTTGTCTACCACCCCCGTACTGTTTTATAATGTGTACAGGAAAAAAAGAGAGTGAAATGACCAGCTTTTAAGGCATGAAATATGAAGATCTTCTATGTAAATAGCTTTACATGCATTCGTTTTTAATATACTTGTTTAAATCACTGTTTTAAAAATTTTGGAACCGACTGCGGCATATTTGATCAGTTTTTGCTGAAAAAACTGTCATCTGCTACCCGAGAGAGATACTGCTAAAGATAGACAAGATGTTTGATATATTTTAGTGGGTTATATATTTATTGCTTGACCCAATATTTCTTTGTAAGTGTACAATATGGGTGATTTAAGTTAAGAGTGTTTTTGTTTTTCTGTTCGTGTCGTGTCTTAAATCTCCGTTTTTCACATGTTCTCATTTTTGCTGTGTTTCTGGACTTTGGTGATTTTATGTAACTATTCCACTTGTGCTTTATTTCTTGTGTATCATACTCCCGCTGCTTTTAAGCATCATTATCTGATGGTTTCTTCTGTATGTTTTATTATTAGATCAGAAGTTATTTGTTCTGGATACTTTGTGTTAGTGTCAGTTGCACAGTCTCCGTTTAGTATCTTTTGTTTTCAGTCCAATAGAGCAGTCCGTAAATTTTGTTTCAGGTCGAGTTTTAGAGTATTCATGCATTTAGAAAATTCATTTTTGAGAAGCTTATTTCACATTTATATGCAACAATTCTACAGGAAATTAAAATCCTAAATCTATAAATGCATAATTTTGAGTCATATGGAGGATGTAAAGATTTATTCATTTGAGTCTATGGTTTTTTTTTCCTCCAGCCCAATAAAAATCTGAGAGCTAATTGCGCATAAAAAAACCCTATACAACAATGCTACACCGAAAATTTAAATTCCAAATCCAAAATTGTAGGAGTTCAAGTCACAAGAAAGGTGGTAGGGAAGGACAGAAGAGCAAACGGACGGACGGACAAGAATTTATTCCAATATTATTTCATTCGAAAGTATGGGGTTAAAACAAATGATGTTCTATCCCAAACTAATTCATAAAAAGCATGGGTGTTCCAAGGAACACATGTGTGACCTGCACTATAAATATTGAAGAGTTCCTGTGTTTATTTTTGAAAAACATAAATAAATAAAGCTGAACGCATTCCCCCAAGTTTGGTAGTAAAATACAAATCCATTCAGGAGTAGTTTTGAATATTGGAGGCTCCCACTAAGACTCGACAATCTGATATCAATAAACTATAAACAAGCGCTAGCACAAATTATACAGACATATCTATTAATAGCTTATTAATCAAGGCTTCAAAACATTCCATCTCATACGATCATTAATAGAGGTCTTTGTGGAAAAAAATTAATACTGGGATGATTATTTTTTTTCACTGTCTACGACCTTCTAATAGCAATTGCTGTTGGCGTTGCTAGTGGATACTACCGCAATGGAAGGGAAAGTTTGGCGCGCAATAAAACTGGTTTAAATAACCCACCACTTCTTTTGAAATGCCTGTACCAAGTCAGTACCATTGCGGTCGCCAATTTTTCCGGTGGTTTCCACCTGATTTGTCTTTTTGTCTCATGGACTTTGGCTCTTGTCAACTCTGTTCGGTAATTTTGTTATTACCTCAATGACAAAGTCCAATAGTAGCTTGAAAATCTGGAAAGCATTTCAACAAAGAAAAACAAAAACGCATGATGGACATTTATTATATGCACTGAAGCATTCCTGTCCTCATATTCCTACAAGTTTTGTTGAAAAGTACCAAACGATTTAGGAGGAGTTGCGGATAATGGAGGCATACCCTCAAAACTAAAAGTAAAAAAAAATAACTTGAAAATTTGAAGAAAAGTGAAAATTAATACAAAATGCATGGTGCATATCTGTACAATAAATACTAAAGCATTCCTGCAAGTTTTTTTAACAAGTTCCAAGTGGTTTACGAGAAGAAGCGAATAATGCTGAGGAAGCCATACATACAGACGGACAGACAGACTTCAGAAGACGGATAGTGATCCCTATGTGTCTGTCCTGCACTAGGTGAATGCGACACAATTTTTTCAAAGCTTGGTACTTGGGACTGAATGAGATAGATGTCACAAAAAGGGGTTCATATTTACTGAGCATGATAACCGGTTAAAGCATTGTTCTATATCTTTGTGTTTATCCTATGATAGTTTTAACTGTGATCGGAGTACTTTAATATTAAAAAAAGAAATACTTACATAATTGTTCTTTGCGGTGTTCAAGCTCTGTAAACTCTTCAATATGTGTATAAATGATTTACCATACTTTTATTTAGTTTCTGACAATTAGGATTCAAATACTTCCTTATACAAGCAATTGTATGGACGGAAGGAATGATGTAATAACACATGTGGTTGAATCACACCTTTATTAATACATATTAAAACATTTAATTACAATACCAAAACCTTCAGTGAAACGACAGACGACAGAACCAAGTATGCTTTGATTTCACTGTTTTACGAAGGATGCCAAGTGGTCAACGATGTCCAGTGTATGATTAGACGATGACAGAACTTTGCAAAGTGTACATAGAACAGATTTGATCTACAGTACTTTCATTTAAATACTGAAAGTATTTTTTTCTTTGGTGACTTCAGCCTCACTTCATTTCTATGTAATTACTAGTAACATTTTCATAAACATAACTTTTTATTCTTTCCATTTGTTATTACAATTATTGTACCTCAAACATAATCCATTTATTCACACTTGTGGCCAAATTTTACAGAGTACAGAGTAAATTTTGTTGAGGCCCAGGGAGACCGGTCCATATACTATTTGGCAATTAGCTGACCTATGTTGACATAGTGTCATAATACCCTGGTAGTTTCGACCCTTACCATGAGAAGTGACAAGGGGAATAACTCGTATTACCAGTGCTTCAGTATCAGGTGCCTCTCTTGTTGGCAAGCGTAGGCCTCCCCCTTGAAAACGAGGTGGGGGATCTTAGAGTTACCCATCTGTAGAACCCACTATTTTCCTAATTACTATTACCCACTATTACCGAACCTGCAAATTTGGAAACTTGGCAGGCCTAGAGCAAGGGCCGAGTTGAGAAATGCCCTAATCACTACCAGTCTCCCTGGACCGCCACAAGAAAGCTCAACCCGAGCTCTCAACTCCAGAAATTTTAATGTTTAATGAAAAGTAAAATTGAACGAATAAGTAATGGCTGATTGGAGGTAACAGATCAAGACATATTACTTAAACAAATTTACATTAAATAGTAATGGCATAACAATTAAACAGCTAAGGCACGTCCAAGTATTTTACAAAAATTACGTTAGTAACGTCTCATTGAAACTAAATTCACAGTAATTCGGTATTTTACTTTGTTGTTCTTACTATCAAACTTCCACTTAACTTTTCATTTCAAATTTTCATTTACGGTTTCCTATCTAGAGTTCGTTGGTTTAGTGTGCCATGTCGTTGACTTAGGAGATTCAATACAACACTGTCAACATTTGTATCATTACTTCGCTAAATTCCTGCTTGTATTTCTTTCCGCTTTCGCTTTGTCTATACGCATTATGCAATAAAATTTGCACCGCTGCTAAGTTTATAGCATATGTGGACTTCTCTCGTTGCAATACTTTGTTGGCCATTTCTTTTTGGTGGTATCTCTTGTGGTGAAATCTAAGTACTAATAGTATTAATTAGTATGTAGATGTTACCAGTCGTTTTGTATTGTTGAAAAGTGTCGACTCTCCTGTTTCCGTCGCAAAATTTGATCTCTAAATCTCGAAAGTTGACTTCTGTTGGGTTATCGGTGGCCGTAGCATAATGACTTTAAAATGAGAAACGGACTTCTATATGGGACTCGGTCTTTCAATATCGTATGTTACCGGTCCCTGTAGGTTGAGCTGTCTCTATGTCTAGATTGTTGATATCCCCATCTACAAAAGAGGAGACCATTAGTGTAAAGAAAAACTGTTGACAGGAAGATAAAGACAACCAAGAATAACATTGTCCTTTAAAGTAAACCACTGTAAATGATACGGTAAAGGTTTCAAGGGTGAATTGGAGCTCCTTATTTTTATGATGGTCGAGCCTACTGTAAAATAAAATATGACAGGATGGGAGAATGTGACGACGTCCAAATGGAACAAAATCTGTCATCAAAATATCCAAAAGCGAGACGAACAGACTGAATCAACTGAATCAGACCCTGAAAACTGGACAAAACCAAGGTCGGACAAAGAACAACAGTGACAGCGTTGTTCCATTTGCTTCAGCTAAGCATGTATTTATAGGGATTTTGTCCCATGTATATTTACTCAATATCTCTTTATCTCAAAAGCAGTCTTGCGAATGAACTTATTTCGACTAGTCTCTTGCAAAACTAAGTAATTTTCAAGTGCGCGAAATCAAGAATAGCCCCTTCAGAAGTGAATTATTCAGGTGAGGATTAATATGAATTGCTATCAAGTGAATAACATAAACTAGAACAACCACGAATTTTTTACGGATCTATCGCTTAGGGACCGAGCATTTAACCTGAAAAGGGGGCTATGGTTTTTCCCCCCAAAACAAATTCTGGATCCAATTTTGTGTGAAAAAAATATTTTGGCTGCGAAATTGATAAAAAAAATATTCTGAAGGAGGCTTTCTGCCCCCCAAAAATAATGCTTATTTTGAAAAAATATATATATTGATTATACATGCTTAAGAAATAAATAATTTTTTTAAGTATTGGTACTAGGAAGGTCAATGACCGATGCAATACCACCAATTCTCTTCGATACAAATAAATTTCGAATACTCATAAATCTGCTATATCGCGGAAAAATGAAAAATCTCCTCTATCATACTGGAGAGGTGAAAATTCCATCTGATGATCTATCGGAACTGAAAAGAGAAACGAGAAATGCTGCGAGAGGAAGCAACAAATTGGAATAATTACCTGAACCCACACCAAGAGAAAAATCTACAATTACAAATAATTAGCATTGATCCTTTGCCCATTGAAAACTACAATAAAAAGAGCAAGTATTTGGTGATAATATACGACATTTCTTTACACATCTGAGTGAATTCTGAGGAGGTTAAGGACCGGGGATGTAGCAGTGTTACAAGGAACAAACTTCTTCTTTTAAGGTACAAGAAATGCAGAGAGGACTGAAATATATAAAAACAGTTCGTTTTAAGTCATTGATTTATCCAGATGTAACCCAGACATTTCCCCAATGAGATGAAAATATTAATACAAGGAATCGATGAAATCCCAAAAACATTAGAGCAAGAAAAGAATTCTTGTTTTGACAAACTAAAAACAAAAACCAAAATACTAAAAATAAGAAAGAACTTTTTTATGTTTAAAAAGGGTTTCAACTTGGAAATATCATCCCTCAAAATCAAGAGAAAGAGCTTCAGCTGCTTCCGAGTAATATTCAGCGCAACAAAAGATCTGTAAGAATTCCTTGGTAGATTCTCGAACAACAAGATAAAAAAACTGAGTAAAATTCAGGCCATCAACATGTTTGAACAAATAAGAATTGACATAGTATTATCTTTTTTTTTCGCAACTCCTCAAGGTTGAGTTCCATATAGAAATATCCTAGAATGAGATACCGTTTGAGGAAAGGATCAGACTTATACTCTATCTAAGAAGTCAGCAAAGGCATTTTTAGTAGTGTGCAAAGTTTACACGAAATTTGACTCGGAAAAACCAGAGTAAGACTAAGCACATTTCTGAACAAAAATTAAGGGGACTCAAGAGAAAAAGAGGCAGTTTGGTCGAGAAGCAAAAAGGTCTTCGGTGACAACCTTCCTAAAATAAAACACCCTAAACATAAGATAATTAATACAAACAGATCCATGATAATTTCAACTTTGAAAGTATCATTGAGTAGACTTCAAGGACATAAATATTCAATGTTGCTTTGATAAGTCGGTGTTCACAGCAACCTGAGTTTACAGAAAACTGACGATGGTTTTTCCTCTTCTGTCTAAAGATATCGTCGATACAGCATTAAAATATCCTTAAATCCTTAGTAACCGAACGTTTAATAGGGGAGACAAAACTAACAAATGGAATGAGAGCTTCAGTGACATGATTACCACACTACATAATTAGCTGTGTTAAAGATAGGAGGAAGTATTATTCTTGGTTGTAGAATCCTGTAATACAGAGAAACTGTCTTATAATTTTCATGAAGATTGGAGGCAACAAAATTGGCTAGATCAACAGGACCATTTTAGAAATTAGAAAGTATAAGTGCAGCGGATGACAAAAGACCTGCTGAAACCTACGGGAATTTAATTCAACAGATGGATTTCCTCCAAAGAGATAGTAGAATGCAAAATAAAAGACTATGCAAAGCGGAGCTTGATACGACCACAGAACATTAAGCATGAGTATAAATAAATGAACAAGTGTTAACACAAAATGACTGCGGACATAGTAAAGATGTTACCTTAAATCTGTTGACAAACTCCAGTAGTACAATGGAATCAAGAATTATCACAAGACAACATTGCTCACTTGGGATTAGAGTGACCTACGTGCACAATAAATTTAAAAGCTATACATTTTCGTAATTGTAATGTTTTAAAATATTTAAATGTGATATAAGGAAGTCGCATGCAAAAGAACAAAAGAACTACCTACCACTAAAGGAATTACTTTTAAAAGCAGGGTTCAAGTTCTTTTAACTGCCCTCAAGGAAATGTCAGTGTCAATATGTCTACACCTATGGTACTGCCAGAACGCTCTCATCATTTTGAAGTCTCATACATAGACACACTATAAAAAACTTACTTCTAGAAGCAGGTTTAAGTTTTGAAAATAAATGTCATTAAGGCGCGGTCAAGGTTAAAATACCTACAAATATGGTACTACCAACCAGAAAGCTCTCTTTATAACAAAGTCATATTCACTAAATGTCTACCTTATACAACAAAGGTTGAAGTTTTTAAAAATTTGCCTAAAAATATGTTGCAACCAGAAAGTTATAATCATATGAAGTTATATACCAAAATAGAACACCTTACTACCAAATTTCGACGTTCTAGAAACACGATACAGTTTATAAATATTGCCCTCAGGTCAATCAAAGTAAAGGCCAAAATGTCTGCAAATGTGGCAGTGACGATCTCTTATCATAGAAAGTTAAATACCAAATATGAACACCCTACAATGAGGCAACTTTAATGACATAGTGACAAGAAAATCAATAAATATCTTCATTCCTTACTTCTTAAGACCACCCGTTTAAAGTGCCCACATCACACAAGTGTTCTTAGAATCGACTTGATGAGTGCCCTGTGTTTGTCTATATGTTGTAATAGACACTTAGTGCTTTTGTCGGGCAACGGATGACAGTGATTGTAAGAGCACTTTGTCAGTTTTATTATCCCCCCGCTTAGCGAAAGCGGGGGATTATGTAATGCAGTCCGTCCGTATGTACGTACGTACGTACGTACGTACGTGCGTTTGTAATGCTCCCCGATAGCTCTGGAACTATAAGAGATACAAATTTGAAACTCGGCACCATACTAGAGTATGATCAGAAGTAGCTCACTGTGGATTCGGAATTTAGGTCAAACGCCCTAGGGGCAAATTATGGGCGAAAACGAATTTTCGCGATATCCAATAATTGAAGAAATTTCGAAGGCCATTTGGGCTAGAAAGTTGAAACTCGGATATGGACTCACATATTATGTAGCAACTTCACAGAGGGTGTCGGAACTTTGGTATGACTCCTCAGGGCATGGCCTCTAGGGGGACCAAAAAACGAAAAAATCGATTCCGCTGGAACTCCTCTTACACCTTAAATCGCAGAAAACTTGTAATAAGGGTATAAGTAACACTTTAAAAGTTGTCTGTGCCGAAGGTTTCGGAATTTTGAAATTTGCCCTCAGGGCGGAAAAATGAGCGAAAATGTATTTCGAGATATCCAGTAATAAGCGAAATCTTCTGAAGTATTCATGTTTGGAAGCTGAAACTTTGTATGCAAGTTCGATTGTATGCATCTCATTTACTGATGATAGCGGACTTTTGGTATGACCCCTGGGGGCATCTCCTTAAGGGGCTAAAAATGTTAAACAATTAGTACTCATCAGAACGACTGGAACTCTATGTATAATTTCGATTTTGTGTTTTATATTTTCATGAGGAATTATTGGAATTGCTCTTTGAATACGTTCTAAGCTTTTGGAAATTAGACCCCGGTGCCAAATTTGGTAAATTTCCTGAAAATATCAAAGACTTATAATTTTTGAAATTTCAACATGAAGTTTTATAATTAAGCAATATGTTAATGTCATCAGCTAGTATGAACACTAGGATTCCAAAAATATGATTCTAATTTTGGTAAATTTCCTGAAACTCTCAAAGACCCATTATTTTTGGAATTTTACCTAGCAACCATATCTTTTTTGATGCCTTTTAGATTTAATAATCATTTTCAACGGTCGGATTGCAAAAAACTTTTATTCTAATTTTGGTAAAGTTCCCAAACTCTCAAAGACCTATTATTTTTTGGAATTCTACCTAGTAACCAAATCTTTTTCAATTATTTAGAGTTATAAGGATGAATTTCAACTGTCAGGTTGAAAGAATCAATGATTCTAATTTTGGTATATTTCCTGAAACTCTCAAAGACCAATTACTTTTTGGAATTTTACCTAGCAACCATATCTTTTTTGATGCCTTATAGTTTCAATGATGATTTTCAATAGTCAGATTGCAAAAATCTTCCATTCTAATTATGGCTAATTTCCTGAAACTCCCAAAGACCTACTATTTTTTGGAATTCTACCTAGCAACCATAACTTTTTCAATTTCTTACAGTACTGATAATCATTTTCAATAATCAGAGTGCAAAAGACTAATTCTAATTTTGGTAAATTTTCTGAAACTCTCAAAGACGGATTTTTTTTTAATTTTACCTAGCAACCATATCTTTTTTGATGCCTTATAGTATCAGTGATCATTTTCCATTGTCAGATTGCAAAAAAAAAAGTTAAGTTTGGTAAATTTCCTGAAACTCTCAAAGACTCCTTGTTTTTTGGAATTCTACCTAGCAACCATATCTCTTTCAATTCCTTACAGTAAAAATGATGATTTTCTACAGCCAGGTTGCAAAAATCTTTGATTCTAATTTTGGTTAAGTTCCTGAAACTCTCAAAGACCCATTATTTTTTGAAATTCTACCTAGCAACCATATCTTTTTGGTGTTTTACAGTTACGATGATTAATTTAGTTTCAAAAACACTTGTCTTTTTTTACAAGGGGAGGGGGTCCAAAAAGGGGTAGCGGGGGGATCGCAATCGTTTTTCATTACTGTTTGTTGACAACCCCGCATCCATGACAAGAAAAGGCAATGGTGTTAAATTGTTCGACATTTAGCAAAGAATTCCGCTCAAACCGGTGCTAGGGGCCGCCTTGGGCTCATTGTTGAAGGCCTCATGGTGACTTCAAGATGAAAAACAACAATAAAAGCGTTGTTCCTTTGCTTGTAATTACATAACTTACTAAAGATTCAGACTTGGTAGCAAATCATAACTACATACACAAGATGAGAAATTCTTGACGAAAAATTTCAATATATGCCAATAATGAAAAAAAATCAAAGAAATCGGCAAACAGGAAGTAGATGAGTGACGGACTTTAAATGGAAGGGTACAGTACAACTCATCATACCACCGCTTTGAACCATATATCAAATCATTACTAAATACTAAAGCAGAAAATACTTTGAACAAAGATGTTCATGGTGGACAGACGGACGGACAAGGGTAAAACAACTATATAAAAACTTATTTCTGTAAATACGTGTGACCTTGGTCTTTAACTCCAAATTTTTACCTCTGATTCTTTCATCTGTTCAAATGTGCACGTTTCATTTAAATCCTTATTATGATGTGAAAACGCATTTTTATCCCAGTCTTTAATCTCTCTAATCCTGAAAAAATCCTAAAAAAACAAACAAACAAAAGAAGAAAAAAAAATTTGGTGTCTTCCATACCTCTGGTGCTTTAATTTATGTATCAAATCTACAAAAGCAACCTGAAGTTATTCTCCAGAAACAAGTATAATTTCTTATAGTATTTATGACCTTGACTTTTGAACTACTGACTCCAAATTCGAAAGGTGTCTTCCTAAGTTCAGGAGCTTTCACCTATAACAGCACCCAGAACGAAGTGTTTGCTCCATTTTTGTGTATGTATGTGTAATCTCGATCTTTGACCCACTGCTAAAAAAATTAAAGGTTGTTTTCCTGTCCTCTAATGACTTTGTCAATATAAGTTGGACGTATTTCTATGAAGGCATTATTAATTTTTGCTACGAGAACCAATTTTTGTCCAACTATTCGACTTATTAGTATTTGTGACCTTGACTTAAGACCCATTGCCCCTTAAAACTATAAGTGTCTTCCTTATTGCTGATGTTCCCAGATATACCAGGTTCATTCATAAAGATACTCTGAAGTCATACTCTGAAAACCAATTTTCGACCTTAATTTCCGTTTTCATGAAATCCGTGACCTTGGTCATTGATCTACTGACTCCAAAATCGAAAGGGGCCTGTTTTCATCGGTCTAATTGTTGAAGTTGTGTTGAAATGCATAAAGACAATATGAACTTACGCTCCACGCAAGCAAAATTTGACCTAAACGACTCAGAATCACAGAAAAAATACATAGGGGAAGAAGTTATTAAAATGGTACAGTTAATGATTGACAATACTAGTATATTTGTCCAGTTTGGAGGATTTGCTTTTCAACAGACCATCGGATTTCCAATAGGCACAAACTGTGCACCTCTTTTAGCCGATCAGTTTCTGCACATTCATTGAAGGGCTTCTTCAAAATAAAGACAAAAAACTGGCCCAGTCCTTTAATTTCAGCTTCCGTTATATAGATTATATTTTATCACTAAACAACCCTCGCTTTGGTTATTTTCTTCATCTCATCTAAAAGAGCTTAAAATTAAGGATACTACAAATACCTTCACATCGGCCTCGTTCCTTGACATTCATCTTGAAACTGACAACAGAGGTACATTACAAACTCAGTTGTATGACAAACGCGATGACTTCACTTTTCCAATAGTCAACTTCCCTTTTTCTTTGTAGCAACATTCTAAAAGCACCAACATATGGAGTTTACATCTCACCACTCATTCGCTACTCAAGGGCTCGTGGTCGTTCCAGTGACTTCCTTGATAGAGCCCAGTTGCTTACAAATAAGACTACTTATTAGCAAGGGTATGTTACCAAAAACTTAAAGTCATCACTACAGAAGTTTTACGGCCGACATCACGATCTTGTGGATCGTTAAGGGATATCTGTTTCCCAGATGACAACAGATCTTTCCCTCTACAACTAAAGTTTGGTTTTCTTCTATCGGATTTGACTTTACTACCGGAGTTGACATGATCAACACGGCGGGTGTCTTATAAGAAACAGGAGATGCTTACTCTACCGGTACACCTGATCTCACCCATGGTTTTTATTGGGTCCGTATTGTTCATCTGTTTGTGTGTCTTCATTTTTCTTTTTTGTCCCGTACTCAAGTGGTGTCCTTGTTTCTTAGTGTTTCCGATGTTGCCTTTGTCCATGGATTGTTCGTTCTTTTGACTGACGGTTCGGTTCTCACTTACTTTTTAATCTCTGCATGTGTGACCTTGACCTGGCCTACTTTTCCTGAAATCATTCGGCGTTTTCCCTACCTCAGATAATTTCATCAATGTTAGCTTCAGGTACTCTGTGGATATGCTATGTAAACCGATTTTCAATCCGAATTTTCAAATTCTGTAAGTATGTGCGACATTGACCTAGTGACAAGAAAATCAATAAATGTCTTCATCTCCATACTTCTGGTAAGTTTTATTTAAATCTGTAAAGGCATAATGAAGTTATGCTCCCCAAACCAATTTCTGGTCCAAGTTTCTAATTTAAATTGACCTACTCACTTTAGGTGTCTTCCTTAGCTCTGAAGCTTTGATCGTTTTGAAAACTTGCCCAAATCAATATAGGCCTTCTGAAATTATGCTCTGGAAACCAATCTTTGGTCCTAGTTTTTAATCTCTGTAAGTATTTATGACCTCAACCTTTGACCTACTGAGCCTTAATATGTCTTTCTGACCTCTAATGCTTTCATTTCTGTAAATTTAATTTTAATCCATTATAGCATTCTAAAGTTTGTACAGATGGACAGACGGCATGGCAGACGTATAGTCAAATTAACACCCAATCACAGTATACTCCCGCCTAAAAGTTTGGAGTATAAATAGTTTCATTAAGTAGTAGAACGGGTTACCCTAGAACACTTTTGACGAGGAGCCCCATAGTGTATTCTTTGTAAAATATTTCTGAAATACCCTAATTTTCCTCAAAATATGCAAATTAGTGCAGGAGGGAATTTTTGCGCTTATATAGAGGGCGCTGCAATCGTTATTGACGAGGTGCTAAGTGTATTATTAACCTTTTGGCCTGTCTTGTGTATTATCACAGGTCTTGCCTACTAGTCTCGCCCTACCTCTATCCAAGATACTTTCCTAGATCTCGCCTTCTACTTTAGTTTCGCCTTCTACTTTGGTCTCGCCCTACTTCTGTCCATAGTGTTGTCACTGGTCTCGCCCTACTTCTGTCCATAGTGTTGTCACTGGTCTCGCCCTACTTCTGTCCATGTCCACTGGTCTCGTCTTTATTCTAACCCTAACCCTAACCTTACACTTATCCTTGTACTAATCCTAACTTTTCTGTTGTTAGATCGGTAATGTTGTGTTTGTTCACGACTAACCCTAACCATTTTATTGTTGCAGTTTTTTCTATACCTCCATAGTTACTTTCTATTTTCAAACTTGTTTGAGTTTTCTCTCTATTATCTCTAACCTAAGTTGCTATGACAACTCTATATTTTTTCTTTGTTTATTTTTTGTTGTTGTTTTTATAATTATCTCCCTTTTATGTTACTCTAACCTAAGTTGCTATGGCAACTTTTATTTTTGTTTTGTTTGTTTGTTTGTTTTTGTTTTTACTTTTGTTGTTTGTTTTTGTTCTTTGTTAGATCTTCTACACATATCTCATCAGGCAGTGAAATAAACAAGATATTAACATATATACATTTTATTTTCTCCGTCAAATAGGCAAACACGGATCGGAGAACATCCACATGTTTCCTTTACAGTTTAAAATCCATAAGGTAATGTACAGTAATCAGTCATGATGACTCTTTTGTCAAACACTAATCTGTAATCTTTTTTCTGGTTGACGGTTAGTAGTGTGAAATTGTCTCTAATGATTTTGAAGTCATCTTTCACAGTTTTTACAATGTCTTTTCTGTTGGTGATCATGTCCTTTATGGTATCAAAATTAATGAGTCGACTGTTTTTGAAGTCCAGTGTCAATCCTTTTACTTTACATACGGTTGTGATTTCATTTTGACATGTAACTTTATATCCATAATTTTTTGGTCCACCAGTTACAAATTCGGAAATTGGGTTTCCGGCTACTTCATCCGTCAAGTCTCCTAAATAATCTCCTAGTTCTGGTTTCCATTCCCCAGGTTTGGAGGAAAACACGATGGAATCTGTGTCGGTGTATAAGGCACGATCGTTCAGTTTCTCCAAATAGCTGTACAATTTCAATCGAGGATGAGCAGTAGTATATGCTGCAATGACCACGTTGGTTCGTCCAGTTTCCTCGATGAAATCATCTTTGAATCGGTATCTAATACTAGCCATGGTCTCACCCATGAAATTAATACCCATGAGTTCGATTTTATCGCTATTCAAGATATCCATGTATTTTTTCAATTCGGTGCCATATTCCATTTTAAGCATGTTGGATCTTTGTCCAAATTTTCCCCAGAAACTATTCAACATGAGTTTTGCCAAGGCTCTCAATCCGGGATTTTTCTGTATCTTCTCGTATGTGAGATGAATTCCTTCTTTTTCATAGTATTCTCTAATGTATTTCCATTTGTCATCTTCAGTTAGGCACCAGTCGGGCCAACCACTGGCCTCTTGTTTCATTTTTACGAATGTGTTGATATATTCTGTAAAGAGTCCTCCCATTTTCGTGTTTGGATCATATTGTTCTGTGTTTTCAAAATGCCAGACTTCGTATATATGTTGAACGACATATCCTTTTTCCAATGCCTTCTTCAATTCATCACTAATCCAAGTCCCTGTCAATGCTCTTTCTTCATCTGTATGTTGACATGGTGTTTGTTGATTGGTTTCAGCACACGTTCTACACAAGGTAAACAATAACTTGTTGTTGATTTTGGCAGGTAACACTGGGATGTAAAGTCCTCTCGGTGGCAATACTTGGCATTTGATCAATCCTTCGTAGTGTTGAATATCAGTGAAGTTTTCGGTGATGACGTTTGGATGTCCCAAGGGAATTTTTCTGGTTTTGCTAATGTAAGGGTATAACGACGTCACATCGTAATAATTAATGCTTTCACCATTAGACGTATCTTTATACAACATAAAGGCTTCTGTTCTTCCACCATAAAAAGCATCTCTAGGTTCTAGAGGGTTCATGTATTTCAAGGAATCAATGAAACGTTGTATGTATGGATCAATCTGTATGTCTTTATCGAACTCACATTCCCATTTTCCCACATAAGTATAACCTTGCTGTTCAATATATCGTTTCTTTTCCAACGTGCGTTGATACAATTCTTCCATCGTCATATTATTGACTGGATTGACAGTAGCAGCACTATAGCAACGTAAACATCCATGCCAGAAGCATTAATGATATTCAAACACATGATTGTCATACAACCCATCCACTTTATAGGGTCCAATTTGTTTCTCTCCACCATTACGCGCGTGTTGTATCTGTATATTAATGGCTACAGAAATACACTGTAACCACTTCATGGGTTTCAACGAATGTTTCTCATAACGACGGTATCCATGTGCGGGAATTATACCTATGGTATCCGGTTTTAAGAACAATGTACGGAAGACGAGGTTGCAGGCAGATGCATTAGTAATACAATCTTGAAAAGGGTCGATACCTACTTGACTCTGTACAGTTGTCATCTCCATGAATAATTGACGGAACGTCAAACACGCTTGTCTCAGTATATCCACAGCCGAACGACAATAGCTCAGCAGTTCTTGTTGACAATTAAACGTGGAATCTCTATCCTCGTTGTACCATTTCAGGAACGCAGATCTTCCTTCGGGTTTCATTTTATCCGGTTGATAAAACTTTACATCGGGTAAATGATTTAAGATGGTAGCTTGATTCTCTTTGGTATTGAATAAGTGTGGAAAATATCCCTTTCGTAGTTCTGTCAGTCCAAACATTTTTGGTAGTTTGGATAAAGCTGTAGGTAAGAAATTCATGGAATCAATCATCCGAATGTTACAGGTTGATATGGTGATGGCCATATTCTTAGTTCCATTAGAGATCACTTCCGGTACTATGCCATGACGAATTAGGTAATTCAAAATAGGATAGCTGTCGTATCCTTTGAAATTATGACAGATAACAGTAGCTCCATTGTTTTGTCCAGAGAACAACCAGTTACAAAAGTCATCGGTTGTATTGGTTCCAGCAAACACGACTTCATTTTTTCCACATTCCTCACACGGACTAGCTTCATTAATGGTATTGTTTAAACACTTTAAACATATTTTATGCGCAACACACAAATTGGGTTGATGTTCGCAAACTCCACATTTCACTTGTTTACAGTTGGTGCATTTACCTGTCTCATCGGGTCGATATCTTTGTTCACACTGCACTAGATCCTCTTGTGTACATTCAAAGTCAAAGAAAATGTACGTTTGATTATCCGATCGTTTGCGTCGACTTGCAGTAAGCATAAAACACTGATGTCCTTTTGGATAGTAATCTTTACACACCTGACAATAGGTGTTTTGACATGTATGACGTTTATTCATTTTTTTATTCACAGTTTGTCCACACTCTTTACATTTGTAGTATCTGGTACATATTGACTGACCGGATGACGTGGATTGTTGGTGTAATTTAAAACATACGCTACCTCGAAAATATCGTCCTTAATCATCACAGGGTATCCAGTTTATGACAACATTGACATATGTTATTACAAGAATGTTTTTCTTTGGTGTTATATCTTTTATCACAGATATGACAATAATAACTGCGTGACAAAAACGCTGGCATACTGGTGATCACATCGTAATGTTCATCATGATGATACAGATAAATCTTTTTCTCTGCTTCGGGTCCTTTATAAATTAGGCTGTTGAACTGATCCTGGCTTATAACATAAATCTGATAATCTGGTATGCTTACTTGAATCTCTTTGATTTCTTCTATACCGCATTTTGTCAATGGAACTCCGGCCCGGGCATGTAACTCAATAGCTAATTCCTCTTGAATACGCCGTCCTAGTCTAATACTATTCCATTTAGGGTGACCCTCGATTCTCGCTTTAGCTGTTACGATAGCTCTGGCACAGCAGAGATCGTCTTTATTTTTAATCTGGATGATAGACTCTTTACTGTACACAAATCTTTTAATATCTACATAATCCGTTTTCTTTTTTCCGCTACCTGCTGGCTTCCATCTCTACTTCTTCTGTTGACTCGTTCTATTTCGTCTAATAATAGATTGCTGGAGTAACCCTTAACCTTTGAGTATTGTTTGCGTATTTTCTTCCTTTGTGATATTTAACTAGGGTAAATCGGGGTCGGTGAATCGATTGGTACAGGTTTTAAAGCTCTAGCTACGAGTGTGAACGAGATATTGGCCCTAAACGGCCCTAATTCGGCCCTGACCCTTAATACTTGTACTATAGACATATCATATATGAATTCAGGGTACTTTCATACTTCTAAAGCGATTGGAATAGGTATTTATGGCCTAAAACGTAGTTGTGTGAAGTAATCGGCCTTTGAAAATTTGAGATCGGCCCTAAGTCGGCCCTAGATCGACATTAATCAATACTATTAGTACTATAGACCTATGATATATGGAATCGAGGTAAATGTATAGTTGTAAAGCGATTGGTGAAGGTGTTACAGTGCTGTCGTGTATTGTTATAGAGATATCGGCCCTTAAAATCAAAGTTCGGCCCTAGTCGGTCCTATTTCGGTCTTAATCAATCCTATTCGTAATAGGTTCATCTGATATATGAATTCTGGGTATCTTTAGACTTCTAAAGCGATTGGAATAAGGGTTGTGATACTAAAACGTACTGTTATAGAGATATCGTCCCTGTGAAATCAAAGATCGGCCTTAATTCGGCCCTAGATCAGTTTAATCCGAGCTATTAGTACTATAGGCATATTAAATATGAAACTGAGGTATCTTAAGGCTTCTAAAGTGATTAGTCACCCTGTCAACGTGATCTCTGTTTCCTTTAACAAGTCTCGTTCAGTACGAGATTCGACGTGATTTCATTTTATCTTGATGTTTTCGACGTACAAGTTCGTATAAGTTTTATTGTATTTCTGTTCAATTTTATGTTTCAGATCATATTTTTAATGAAGGTATCGCAGTTTTGTTGTCTTTATCGGCCTTTTTTACGGGTTTTTGCTGCTGCTGCTGCTACGTCATATATCAGGTATAATTGCCGCCGCCGCCACCACCACCACCACCAATGCACACTGCCACCACCACCGCCGCCGCCGCCGCTTCCCACCAACTAACAGTCCCACCACCACCACCACCACCGCCGCCTACACCACCACCATAGGCTATTATCCCAACACCACCACCACCGGATACACTAAAATCACCATTTTACTAACATAATACCATAACATCTTCCTTTTACTAATGCAATACCATGACATCACTTTGGTTACTAAGTAAATACTAACTACTAATGTTTCACTTCTAACTACCTTTGGTATTTTTGTAACAATCTTGAAACAAAAAGTGGATTGAAGCTGTACATAATGTTGACCAATCAAATTGCAGGAAATTCAACCAATCACAATCCTCCATTTACCATGGATTGACCAATCAGAATGCAGGAAAAACAACCTATCAGAAACCGTCTGACAAAAATTAACCGACCAATCTCAGCCATCGATACAAATAACTTTGTCTATATAAAGGCGCGATCAACCGGCTTCCTCAGTCGCCAGACTGCCATTCTGCTGACCAGTTTGAAGCGAAAATACCTTAAGTAAATGGTAAATACTTTAGTTACCCATCACTTATTCATATACTAATTATAATATTTATCACTAATTATAATATTCATAACTAATTTCCATAACTAAATGTTATAACTAAATCATGTCCTTTTTGTCTTGACAGACCAATAACGCTTTAGAAGTATGAAAGTACCCTGAATTCATATATGATATGTCTATAGTACAAGTATTAAGGGTCAGGGCCGAATTAGGACCGTTTAGGGCCGATATCTCGTTCACACTCGTAGCTAGAGCTTTAAAACATGTACCAATCGATTCACCGACCCCGATTTACCCTAGTTAAATATCACAAAGGAAGAAAATACGCAAACAATACTCAAAAATTAAGGGTTACTCCAGCAATCTATTATTAGACGAAATAGAACGAGTTCTACAATCCAATGAAGAGTTTCGATTAACAGAAGAAGTAGAGATGGAAGTCACTCATGTGGATATGCCAGAGGGTAGCGGAAAAAAGAAAACGGATTATGTAGATATTAAAAGATTTGTGTACAGTAAAGAGTCTATCATCCAGATTAAAAATAAAGACGATCTCTGCTGTGCCAGAGCTATCGTAACAGCTAAAGCGAGAATCGAGGGTCACCCTAAATGGAATAGTATTAGACTAGGACGGCGTATTCAAGAGGAATTAGCTATTGAGTTACATGCCCGGGCCGGAGTTCCATTGACAAAATGCGGTATAGAAGAAATCAAAAAGATTCAAGTAAGCATACCAGATTATCAGATTTATGTTATAAGCCAGGATCAGTTCAACAGCCTTATTTATAAAGGACCCGAAGCAGAGAAAAAGATTTATCTGTATCATCATGATGAACATTACGATGTGATCATCAGTATGCCAGCGTTTTTGTCACGCAGTTATTATTGTCATATCTGTGATAAAGGATATAACACCAAAGAAAAACATTCTTGTAATAACGTATGTCAATGTTGTCATAAACTGGATACCCTGTGATGATTGCGGACGATATTTTCGAGGTAGCGTATGTTTTAAATTACACCAACAATCCACGTCATCTGGACAGTCAATATGTACCAGATACTACAAATGTAAAGAGTGTGGACAAACTGTGAATAAAGAAATGAATAAACGTCATACATGTGAAAACACCTATTGTCAGGTGTGTAAAGATTACTATCCAAAAGGACATCAGTGTTTTATGCTTACTGCAAGTCAACGCAAACGATCGGATAATCAAACGTACATTTTCTTTGACTTTGAATGTACACAAGAGGATCTAGTGCAGTGTGAACAAAGATATCTACCTGATGAGACAGGTAAATGCACCAACTGTAAACAAATGAAATGTGGAGTTTGCGAACATCAACCCAATTTGTGTGTTGCGCATAAAATATATTTAAAGTGTTTAAATAATACCATTAATGAAGCTAGTACGTGTGAGGAATGTGGAAAAAATGAAGTCGTGTTTGCTGGAACCAATACAACCGATGACTTTTGTAACTGGTTGTTCTCTGGACAAAACAATGGAGCTACTGTTATCTGTCATAATTTCAAAGGATACGACAGCTATCCTATTTTGAATTACCTGATTCGTCATGGCATAGTTCCGGAAGTGATCCCTAATGGAACTAAGAATATGGCCATCACCATACCAACCTGTAACATTCGGATGATTGATTCCATGAATTTCTTACCTACAGCTTTATCCAAACTACCAAAAATGTTTGGACTGACAGAACTACGAAAGGGATATTTTCCACACTTATACAATACCAAAGAGAATCAAGCTACCATCTTAAATCATTTACCCGATGTAAAGTTTTATCAACCGGATAAAATGAAACCCGAAGGAAGATCTGCGTTAACGAGGATAGAGATTCCACGTTTAATTGTCAACAAGAACTGCTGAGCTATTGTCGTTCGGATGTGGATATACTGAGACAAGCGTGTTTGACGTTCCGTCAATTATTCATGGAGATGATAACTTTACAGAGTCAAGTAGGTAACATTCGTTGAAAAACATGAAGTGGTTACAGTGTATTTCTGTAGCCAATAATATACAGATACAACACGCGCGTAATGGTGGAGAGAAACAAATTGGACCCTATAAAGTGGATGGGTTTTATGACAATCATGTGTTTGAATATCATGGATGCTTCTGGCATGGATGTTTACGTTGCTTTAGTGCTGCTACTGTCAATCCAGTCAATAATATGACGATGGAAGAATTGTATCAACGCACGTTGGAAAAGAAACGATATATTGAACAGCAAGGTTATACTTATGTGGAAAAATGGGAATGTGAGTTCGATAAAGACATACAGATTGATCCATAAATACAACGTTTTATTGACGTGAACCGTCTAGAACCTAGAGATGCTTTTTATGGTGGAAGAACAGAAGCCTTTACGTTGTATAAAGATACGTCTAATGGTGAAAGCATTAATTATTACGATGTGACGTCGTTATACCTTTACATTAACAAAACCGGAAAAATTCCCTTGGGACATCCAAACGTCATCACCGAAAACTTCACTGATATTCAACACTACGAAGGATTGATCAAATGCCAAGCATTGCCACCGAGAGGATTTTACATCCCAGTGTTACCTGCCAAAATCAACAACAAGTTATTGTTTACCTTGTTAAGAACGTGTGCTGAAACAAATCAACAAACACCATGTCAACATACAGATGAAGAAAGAGCATTGACAGGGCCTTGGATTAGTGATGAATTGAAGAAGGCATTGGAAAAAGGATATGTCGTTCAACATATATACGAAGTCTGGCATTTTGAAAACATAGAACAATATGATCCAAACACGAAAATGGGAGGACTTTTTACAGAATATATCAACACATTCGTAAAAATGAAACAAGAGGCCAGTGGTTGGCCCGACTGGCGCCTAACTGAAGATGACAAATGGAAATACATTAGAGAATGCTATGAAAAAGAAGGAATTCATCTCACATACGAGAAGATACAGAAAAATCCCGGATTGAGAGCCTTGGCAAAACTCATGTAGAATAGTTTCTGGGGAAAATTTGGACAAAGATCCAACATGCTTAAAATGGAATATTGCACCGAATTGAAAAAATACATGGATATCTTGATTGATTGATTGAGTGATTGAATATTGTTTAACGTCTACTCAGCAATATTTCAGCTGTATCAAGACGAGAACAAGTTTGTTAATAAATAATCACTTTGGGGTATGGAAAGGGCCATGGAACGGGAAATTCTGACTGCCACTGGAAAAGTAGGGCGGGGGATTTAGCCTTGTAGCCGATCACCTACAGACCACCCCAAAAGAGCTTGCTACAAGGGTTCTTTAACGTGCAGGAAGCGTGGCGTTTCTTCCAACACGTGGACCTGAGTTTACATCCCATCCGAAAGATGGGTTGTGTATTTATCAATCCCGCACAACCACTGAATGGGTTCTATTTCTATATCCCGGGACCCTCGGGGTCAGCCTCCGTTTAGGAGGGGTCACACCCCGCAAGCCGGGGATACTAGGTCCTATTTCTATATCCCGGGGTTCCCTCGGGGTCCTCTGTTATGAAGATTCATACTCCAAGCTCAGAGGATGCTGCGGGCCTATTCATAAGCCGGGACCGCGCACGGTGGCATGGATATCTTGAATAGTGATAAAATCGAACTCATGGCTATTAGTTTCACGGGTGAGACCATGGCTAGTATTAGATACCGATTCAAAGATGATTTCATCGAGGAAACTGGACGAACCAACGTGGTCATTGCAGCATATACTACTGCTCATGCTCGATTGAAATTTGTAAAGCTATTTGGAGAAACTGAACGATCGTGCCTTATACACCGACATATTCCATCGTGTTTTCCTCCAAACCTGGGGAATGGAAACCAGAACTAGGAGATTATTTAGGAGACTTGACGGATGAAGTAGCCGGAAACCCAATTTCCGAGTTTGTAACTGGTGGACCCAAAAATTATGGATATAAAGTTACATGTCAAAATGAAATCACAACCGTATGTAAAGTAAAAGGATTGACACTGGACTTCAAAAACAGTCAACTCATTAATTTTGATACCATTAAGGACATGATCACCAACAGAAAAGACATTGTAAAAACTGTGAAAGATGACTTCAAAATCATTAGAGACAATTTCACACTACTAACCGTCAACCAGAAAAAAGATTACAGATTAGTGTTTGACAAAAGAGTCATCATGACTGATTACTGTACATTACCTTTTGGATTTTAAATTGTAAAGGAAACATGTGGATGTTCTCCGACCCGTGTTTGCCTATTTGACGGAGAAAATAAAATATATATATGTTAATATCTTGTTTATTTCACTGCCTGATGAGATACGTGTAGAAGATCTAACAAAGAACAAAAACAAACAACAAAAGTAAAAACAAAAACAAACAAACAAACAAAAAAACAAAAATAAAAGTTGCCATAGCAACTTAGGTTAGAGTAACATAAAAGGGAGATAATTATAAAAACAACAACAAAAAATAAACAAAGAAAAAATATAGAGTTGTCATAGCAACTTAGGTTAGAGATAATAGAGAGAAAACTCAAACAAGTTTGAAAATAGAAAGTAACTATGGAGGTATAGAAAAAACTGCAACAAAAAAAATGGTTAGGGTTAGTCGTGAACAAACACAACATTACCGATCTAACAACAGAAAAGTTAGGATTAGTACAAGGATAAGTGTAAGGTTAGGGTTAGGGTTAGAATAAAGACGAGACCAGTGGACATGGACAGAAGTAGGGCGAGACCAGTGACAACACTATGGACAGAAGTAGGGCGAGACCAGTGACAACACTATGGACAGAAGTAGGGCGAGACCAAAGTAGAAGGCGAAACTAAAGTAGAAGGCGAGATCTAGGAAAGTATCTTGGATAGAGGTAGGGCGAGACTAGTAGGCAAGACCTGTGATAATACACAAGACAGGCCAAAAGGTCAATAATACACTTAGCACCTCGTCAATAACGATTGCAGCGCCCTCTATATAAGCGCAAAAATTCCCTCCTGAACTAATTTGCATATTTTGAGGAAAATTAGGGTATTTCAGAAATATTTTACAAAAAATGCACTATGGGGCTCCTCGTCAAAAGTGTTCTAGGGTAACCCGTTCTACTACTATTATGAAAAGATTTAATTCAAACTTGTCAAGAAGTTTGAATTTAAGATTAATGGAAAACAGAAGGCATGACAACGGACGTGTGATGACAAAATCTCGCCCTGGCTATAGCCAAGCATTAAATACAGTCCGCTTAAAGTTAAGGATCACTCAACTTTAAAGTTTCACCAAGAAAACATGTAGGAAGCTATAGCTATAAAATTTTGCTTTTGATGATAAGCCTCAACATGAAGCGTGTAATGGTACTTTCTATCTTTTGAACAGATAATCGAAAATCCATTTTTCGCAACCAAAGATAAAACGATTCGCTCAGTATGATAATATCAGTTTCAACAATAACTACAATATAGAACATTGTGAGTTCAAATTTGCTACCAGATCATTTTTATGGGGGAAATGGGGTAACCTTCCATAATTGTTAATTTTATACTTTAATGGATTCCCTAAACGGATTTGGAACGCATCCAAATCTAATAATAAAAATTGGAAAAATCATTCCAGAAGTTTCCAAATTCTCTAAAAATGTTAAAAACCGACTAAATTGACAATTTTTAACCAAAACTTACAGATCGGGAAAATAATGCCGCGCAATAATTGAAGAATTAAAATCTTAAAAATTACAAAAATTTCCCGAAATCTAACCAAACAATGGTCAAAAGAAGAAACTAGGTACACTGGAAATCATTATTTTGACATTTTGAGAGTCTTTGAATCCAGTAATGCCTAACCTATTTGAAAAAAACTGTCCAACATTGAACTATTTTTGACCTGGAACTAATATATTAGTCCCAGTTTTGACCTATTGTCTACCATCTTAATCAGCAAATCATAAGTAAAATCATGACATGTTTCTTTTAAACGTATTCAGCAGTTCTATAAAAGATCTTTCGGTTCCTTTCCCATAGAGTTCAATATTAAACTAAGTTCCCTGCTGGCAGCCATGATGTTGGAAGCAATATTGGCATAAAAATAGCAACACTTGCTCAGCACTCATATGTATAAGTTATGACAAGTTTGGGTCCAATGTTAAAACCAAGTTCACCTCTGGCGGATGACGATCAGTGTAAAAGTAGGTCAATACCTCTCAAGTATCTTTATGCTATGTTTATTTTAATTCTATTCAGTGGTTCTCTCTAAGAAGACCTTGTTTTTCATTTCCCTTGGGATCCCATGTTCAAACTCAGTCCCTATGCTGGCGGTCAGCAGTTCATAAGTATATCATTCATGTCACGTTTGGTTTAAATCCAGTTAACATTTCTCTAGAAGATCTATGTTGTTAAAACTTAAGTTCACCGCTGGTTGCCTGTATAGTTTAATTCAATTCAGTGGTTCTCTAGAAAATCTTTGTATGCATTTCCCGCAGGGTCCAATATTTAAACTAAGTTCACTGCTGGCAGTCATGATGGATGAAGGATCCGCATCAAAGTAACAATATTTGGTCAGTACCTCACAACCTCATCATTCATGCCATATTTAGTAAAAATCCATTCATGAGTTCTCTAGAAGATCTTTGCATGCATTTCCAATAGGGTCCAATGATAAAGGCAAGTACACCGCTGGTTGTCATGTTTGACGACAGATCAGCCACAAAGTAACAATACTGGCCAGCAGCTCACAAGTATCGTTCATGCCAAGTTCGGTTTAAAGTCATTCAGCGGTTCTCTATAAGAGGCATTTCCCATAGGGTCCGATGTAAAACTAAGTTAGCTGCCTGTGGCCATATTGGATATCAGATTTGCACCAAAGTATTACACAGCACTTGGTGACAGCACCTCACAAGTATCATTTATGCTATGTTTAATTTAAATCCAGTGACAGCGATCTTTGTATGCATTTCCCATAGAAATGCTACAATTAAATAAACCACTCCTGACAGCAATGTTGGATGTAGAATCGGCACCAAAGCTGGATAACAACAAGTAGTCAGCAACTCAAAAGTACAATACAGATGGTGGATTGGTGAATTTCCTTGCATCCACTAAAATATTCCACTGATTTTATTTATGTACAAAATATCTACTAAAACCACTAAATTACCATATTTTATTAACTTGCATAAAGGATGAGGCAATTGAGTGCTTATGAGTGGTTTGAGGTGGACTTCATAAAATGTAACACTCAAATCGACTCGGTGACATTTTTGGGGGAAAATCACCAATCCATTATGCCTGTACTAGTGAGTGTATCATTCATACCATGCGCAATATAAATTTATTCGTCAGATTTCTAGAAGAATCTCTCTGTATGCATTTCCTATAGGGTCCAATGTTAAAACTAAGGTCACCATTGGCAACAATTTTGGATGACAGATTGGCACCAAAGTAACGACAATGAAAGCTCAGTAGGTCACAAGTATCATTTTTGCTATGTTTGGTTCAAATCAATTCAGTGGTTCTCTAGAAGGAGATCTGTGTAAGGAAAACCTACGTTCAAACTTTAATGATATCCAACTGGCAGCCATATGAAATCAGCACCAAAGTAACAACACTTGGGCAGCATCTCACAAGCACCATTCAAGCTAAGTTGGGTTTTTATCCATTCAGCAGTTCTCAAGAAGTTTTTTTTAAGGAAAAGTGAAATACGGACACTTAACGGACAATGGATGCATAGTCACTGCAAAATCACACCCTGGCATAGCAGTTTTTTTTATTAAAACTGTTGGCTTCTCATAGATCAAAAGCAATAAAGCTCAAATTTTTTTAAAGTCATACAACTAAAAGCTTAAGTTGAAGTAGATATTAAGGGGGTAGACCTGGGGAAGCCTAAAATTTTCCACTTGTTTAATTTTCTTAATATTTTCAGTGTCAAAACTACACATGTTCATGTCGACTTTCAGCAATTTTCAATAAATTTTACCGTCCCTTTTTATGTCTAGTGGTCATCAAAGATACCCTGTTTTCTCATATATATTATTTCGTCCATTCAGGACTTAATTATGGTGTATAAAACTGGCTCTAATTAAATTTGTATTTGATTTAAGATTATTTCAAATGCAAAATTCTGTAGTTTAGACATGTGTGAAAGTAAGCATGAATAATGATAGTGAATTTAACTAGTTTTAACTGAAATACATGGGTTTTCTGAATAGTAGAGGCTGAAATTTTTACTCTATTTTGATCACAATTAAACACTTTTTGTAAAAAATTCTGTCGTTTAATTTTCACCAAAAACTAAGAATAGAAAGAAAATTAGTATATGTAAGATATATTAAATTGTAGAAAATTCTATTGTCCCATTTTTTCTTAATTTAGAATTAAGTAGGTAAAAATCAATAAAATTACTGAATCTGTGCTATAAATTACTTCCCTTGGAAGAAATCTGACTTTTACATATTTTCATTATCTTGGACAGCATTTCAAAAATGTAGCGTAAAATTCACTCATAATTAAGAAATGGATGTTGGGTAATTGTTTTCATGACAAAATTAATATTTATTTGCTGTGTGGAAATTTTTTTACAATTTTAAAATTTTGATAATACATATTGTAATGATTCTATTTGTTTGTGTCAGTATTAAAAAAGTGAAAAAAACAGAGTTATCTCCTCCTACCCTATGTCTACCCCCTCAAGACAGAAGTTTTTAGAAATGTGATGAAAATGGTCTCATTAGTGCAACAAGGTACCAACTATATATATACCTGGATGGTATCTGGTTCCACTAATGGGAAAAACCTTTATATACTTTATATACTTTTACATATATGTCCCTTGTACCTTTTTTGCTAATACATGGAAATAACCGATTTTTTATGCAAAATTGGACAAAAATGTAAGGTTTGATTTCATATCTCCTTTTAAAAAAAAGGTTATTCTACCACTGTAATAATGTTGTTGCTACTCACTTTACAAACCCTGTTTAATGTCAAAGACAGCCGTCATTCTAGAAGAGGGGTGATAGTAATATTTGGCTTGCTGATTAGTAGCATTTGCAGTTTAATTGCAGTATAAAACAGCTGTTTAAATGTATATATTTTACTTCTTTATAATATTCCAGTCATATAAACCCAAAACTTGCAACAATATCTAATTAAATATGTAACAATCAAAAAATCTTGATAAACAAATATAAGCACTTACAAAGTACATGTAGACACCATTTTTATAAATCTTCATCGTGTATATTATGCACAAAAAGTTTATAAATGACAAATGCTTCACTGTTTCATATGTCATTATACATTGTAAAAACAAAATAAAGATGTATATTGTCTTCAGTTTTGTGTTTCTTTTATATATAAAAGCTTTGGAATATCTATTAGGACTTCAGTTATGGTTTATTCAATCAATCTTATCATGAATAATTTTAAAACCAGATGTTTTTTTCTTAAATACTGATCCACCAGTAAAAGCTACTAAGAAACCTTAAGCATGAAAAGTAATTTATACACTTCTGAGAAATAAATAAATTTCATTACCGTATATAGATAAGTTCTGCAATTAATTTAATTCTTCTGCTTTTTTCTGCACTGGTGAGATTTTTATTGATATTCACCCCAGTTGATTAAATGTACTTTAACAAAAGTGTGTTATCAACTGAAAAGTTAAACCACAAACACCTGTGAAAATAGAAGACCCCTAATCATTTAAACGATACATCAAAGAGGGAATAATATAAGAGTTTTTTTTAATCAAAATTCAAGATATATGATTTCACTGAATCCCATTGATATATTACATGAAACAATATCGCACTATCAAGTTCAGCAAAGGGAAGTTAATCAAATGGGGAATAGTTATCACAATTTTATACTACATGAACGGTCTTTCCACAAGGAGAATTACATGCAAGACATGATGAAATCTTTTTATAACTTACCATTCAAAAGTTATACACAATGATAAAGCTTTTTTCTGTAGTAAAATCACATGCATGCCAAGATCAAGGTCAGGAGGTCAAATATGCTGATACATGTACCAACTGAAAGGTCTTTCCACAAGGAATGAACATGTATCGGCCCTATCACTTGGAATTCAAATGATCTAACCATTGTTAACGTTTTTGTGGACAAACAAACACACAGACCAAAGACTGTATCCCCACTATTCTTGATTCTCAGGGGCATAAAAAGTTATTAAAGGGTGAGAATATCTGTAAAATCTCATTTTTATTCCCGGGATTTCATTACCTTAAATCTTAAAAGAATGCAAAAAAATGTGAAGAGTGCAAAAGAAATTGTAAAAATTCAAAACAATTTAACGACTGGAACTTAAATTATTAACAAAATAAAGGTGTCTACAGATGATGACAACTCCATACCCTTATACAACCCCCAATTTTTTGTGGCCATGAAAGATTAAATCTTTGTCAAGAATATGAAATTGAGTATTGGGCAAATCAACATCAATTTACCATTACATGATGTTCCTCACTAGACTGGCATATGAAAAAGGTAAACACTTATCCAAAGGGCCCACACATGCATGTGTGAATAAAACTCCAGAATAACAAGATTAGTGACAATTGTAATAAAAAATATACTTGCGCTTTTAAGTATTTTCCTTTTATGAGGAACAACATAAAACAAAATTCATCATTTTCACTGTTTTTTTTCTATGGAAATAGACACCTTCAAATATATTTTATATCACAATGGAAAAATATGATAAGTGTACCTTGAAACAAATATATTGGTACCTGAAGATACTCGAACCTTTTTTTATCATCAAAGTATACTGAAACATTTCTTAGGTATATATCATCATAAATTGATAAAATTCAAAAAACTATTAAACAATTTTTCTTTGCATGTTTTCTTGCATCTCTGTTCCAGTTCTACTAATTCTTTAACATAATTTATTTTTAAATTTGACGTCTTTCTCTGTCTGTATCCAAAATTATAGACATTTTAAAATTCTAGCTCTTGTAAAGTAGAAATCCACTTCTTTTAAAAACATGGTTTATTTGAATTGTTTCCCAAAATTGCATTTATAAATGTTATTTCTGCTGTGTGAAAAAAACAAATATTTCCCATCCTATATTTTTATTTATTTCAAGAAATAAAGCTTGTTTAGTTGAACAAATGCACAAGTAATACTTAAACTTCAGTAAAAGTTCAATTCCACCCTTTTTATCAATTCAGTCTCCGAAAAGGTCAAATAATGATAATGACAAACAAGACCTGTCCCCAAAGCAAGACTGTCACCCTCTGTGCAGTCAACAATGGAAAAGTGAACAGGTGCAACACTAAACAAAGTAAGAACTCAAAATTAATTTGGACTTGGGTGGATGTACAAATAAATGTTTCCCTCATAAAGCTTTATTTCACACTTTCTATCCTTTGAACTATGTCTTCAAAAAAAAATTGCCATAGCAGGATGATATTGTATAATATACCAGCTTTCAAAATTCAGATAACTTGTATATCATCTGTAATACTCTATTTATTTAGGTTAAATAAGTTTTTGAGTAAAATTCTCCCAAAGGTGCACTGGAAATCACATTCATTCTTTTCAGTAAGTTCTATCGAAAAATGTTTCTCTAGTTATTTTATGACCACACAATATTTTTAAGTCTGCCAATGTTGTTGAATTTAGAAATGTTTTGATGGAACCACCATAACAACTCGAAATAAAGTCGTCTTTTCATTGCGGCATCTTTTTCTTCTGGTTCCTTGGCACGTTTATAATTATGACATCATAATGTTAACAAAATGGTGGCTCTGCTGAAAATATCAGCAACCTAATTTTTCTAATCAAATTAAAAAAACTTAAAAAATAAAATATAATAAATGCTTAATGTATTATGATTTATTTCTTGTGCAATATATAAAAAGATATTGCTTTCCAACTGTCATGACTGTTGGTAGAATAGGGTCTGTAAGTCTCGTCCAATTTTGACACTTCCGGGCGCATAAGTTGTACCCGGAAGTTGCATTTTTAGCAAAAATATATGACGTTTCAAACAAAAACTTTGAACGTCATAATCCTTATACGTCATATTTTGGCGGCAAATATTTTCAAATTACAATTTTATTGTGATTTCTCGTTGTCACATGACGAGACTTACAGACCCTATTCCGTGTCAGCTTCTTGATAAGATAGGGTCAACAGGATATGGCTTTCAAGGAAGTACTCTATAGGCTGATAAAAATTTATATGTACAGGAACGTAGCAGTATAAAGTAAATGTGCTATGGTCTCATGTTCATTTACTCCATATCCTTTTGTAAGATATCTGAAGAATAGTATATACCTATAATGCCAAAATATTTAAAATGCATTTTATTCTGTAAATGAGGCAGATATTTCTTAAGGCCATTATTTTTTTATCTTTAGTTTTACGACTTTGACTAACCCTAAATTTTGTCAAATTAAAAAAAGAATTGAAAATTACTCAATTTTTAATTTTTTAATCCTTCCAACCCTGTATTTTTTTATGCAAAAAAAAAAAAAAACAATTTATGAATAATTGATTTAAAAACCTTACTTTGTGCTCTAAATCAGTTTTTATTAGTACTTCAATTCTAATTTATTTATTTCCAACATTACTATAACTGAAGAGACCATCTTTAAAAACACCAGTGATCACAATTTTGAATAACTTTATTATTTAAAAAAAAAAATTATCCGCCCAGATTTTTATTTTATTTTTTTCTGTCCTCCTACCAATGATCATTGACTGAAATTTTCGTAAAACTAAAAATATAAAAACTGTGACCTAATACAACATATTTGAATGATATAAAAAAAAGCAGAAGTGATGACAAGCGTAAGCCCTCATTTTAGTATATCTGTTTGCTAAAATGATTCTTGCTGCATAAGATACATAATAAATGTAATGTTAAACAAATATTGCTATTGTAAAAAAAATGCAGATCTGTATTTTATGATGGGTCCTCTCATTTCTTTATTATTTCAATAGGAAAAAGTAGGTCATTTCCAAGGGTAACAAAACTAACATTTTATCCAAAATAATCATCCATCTGACCTGTATTATGTTTTTCAACAGAACTGAAAGATCATTTAAAAATTGTTACGTTAAAAAAAAAAACAAGATTTATTATTACCCATATAACACCCATATAAAACCGAATTAAAAAATGTAAAAAGGTGAAAAAAGCAGCTTAGGATAACAATATGCATGAACAAACATGATGCTGGGTTATTTTCTTACAATGTACACAAACATTTCAAAAAAAATTTCATACATCATACAAGATCTTTATGATTTAAATTCATACAGAACATGCATCATACAACGTACACACAAATTTTGGTCTCAAAATACAAAAAATATCCAAGTTGCATAAAAATTGGTAAATTTCATTATGCAAAGTTATTTTCATACATTATTCATGACCATTTTTTCAATTTTCCGTACATAGTACACTGCATCCATCTTTACGACCACCAAACATATTAAAGAAAGTTTGATACTACTGCTCCTCAGTCAGAATAAGATCACATGCTTGATTAACCTATTGAACTACACAAGGTATTTTTTGCTCAAAATGATTTTCAACAAATGAAAATTACACATAGGAGCTTTAAACTCTGTAAGAATGGTTGAGATTGTCTTTAAAATAGGATCAAATAAATAGGTAACAAAATTACTACTCTCACATCCTATTATCAAGATTTTGTTTTCTTTGACNATGACTATAACGATAGATACAGACAATGTAATTAGTGTTAAGACAAAGGGAAAAGGACTAAATAAAACTAAGTTAACTCAAGAAGATTTTAACGAGATGTTGAAAGGCGAAGAAGTAAAGAACACAAGAGAATTTAGCATGAAGAAAGTACATCTAAATAGGACATCTAAAGAACAAAGTATTGAACATTTCAGTATTCTTCACCTCACAAACTTTGAGAGATGTGCAAATAAAAACGAATACAAGGGAAGAATTTTCTTGGATAAGAATAAATCTGTTCCTATAGGAAGCTGCCGACTACCGCAGTCCACATGTTAAAAACGTCTGTAAAAAAATAAAACTGTGTAAGTGGGAATCGAACCCCAACTATTCTTACTACGCTGTTTATAATGTAGAAACGTTAACCATTACACTACAGAAAATCGATTTGCGAGTCATTTAAAATAAGGTAGTCATTCGTTTGATATTGATTAAAACGACTGCGTAAACTGTTTTATAAAAAAAAACGAAAGAATGTACGATTTAAACAAACAGAGATAATTCCGATAGATATTATAAGATTTAAATGTTAAAAAACACACACAATGGACATATTATTGTGGATATTTCACAACATAGGCTTGACTGCGCATGCGTGAGATGAGGTTTAAATATACTAAAAATCGATGTTAAAATGTCTGGCCAGACGCAGCCGTGTGGTAACATTCTATTACTTACACAATACACACTTTACACACTTCAATAATATACTTGTATACTTTCGCAAATTTCAATCAATATAAGTAAAATTAGATAAGGAGTGATGTAGATAATGGTTAAAAAACGACAAAGGGTGAAAGACACCCACAATAAATGAAGGCTGAAAAACAACCACAAAAATAGTTACCACACGGCAAATTGAGGAGGACAAAAACAAAAGGTGCAAGTAAAGCCGCCGGCAGGTCAAAAAGACCGGGTGGCAAAAAACAAAAACAAGCCGGCAATGTCCTCCTCAAGATAAGCACCTTTTGTTTTTTTTTTGGGGGGGTCTTTTTTTTCTTGTAAATTAGATTTAAATAAGTTAAGAAAACGTATTTTGTATTTCCCGATCAAAACAGTGAAATATTTTCTTGTCTGGTAAGTTAAGATACAGAAAAGAATATCTATTTTTAGTTGTTTCAATTAGCGTATTTTGAGACCTGAAGTTCTGAAGATATAAGATCTCTCTCCTTTTTACTCGGAAAATTATACACTACGTAGAAATTACAATTTAGACGACAGTCTTTGGGTATCCGAAAATAGGACTGACTCAAATAAATTACGCTCATTTTTTGTGCCTTCCACCTATAAAGTATTTCACAATAGAAGATTGATCTTGTTGTGAACAAATATAGTCGTCAAAAATTACGATTTTTTGTTTGTCACCGGCACTGCCGTCAGATACTTCGTCCTCGCGGTCGATGTCTTCAACTTTATCATTAGATAGTTGTAATAAATCTTCCAGAGACACACCTAGTTTTTCCGCTATTTCCTCGAATCTTCGAATTAGTTCCTTATAGTAATGTTGTTCTAAGTTCTTTGCGTAAAGAATAATAAATGAAAGGTGCATAAGCAAATTTGTCTTACCCGGCCCACTCGGCCCCACGATGAGTAAACGGAAGTAATCAATCGGCATATTTTTGCTCCTTGTATTGTTCTAAAATTGTTCGTATTAGACTTTTCTGAAAAATATACGGGAATCGTTGTCATTTTTTTGTAACCCGAATATTTATTAGATAAAAAAACCATGAGTGTATTTCAGGTAGGAGGGTGCATAACCGTTGTGGTAAATAATAATGTTTGACTTTTATGATAAAAATCAGGTAAAAAAAATGCTTGCATATGATTTGACCAATCTAAAAAAAATAAAAACAAAGGTGTATGGTTTTTACGAAATACTTGATATTCAAGAGGAAATCGTATATTTATATTATCCTTTTAGCAATATATTCGTTATAGAGAGAGTAACTGGTCACGACCTGTCAGACTTACTAGAAATATATAGGAATCAAAAGTATAGAACCAGAGATACACGTCAGTGTTATGTATAACCCGTGTTATGTACCAAGTCCTAATTTTAAGATTTTTGTTTTACTTATGAGATGCTTAAACCGCAAGCAACGTAAAAAAATGTGAGTAAAACCTACTTTGTACTTGACTGTTTTGACAAAACGTGTCAGTACGTTTCTTGTTATATTCTAGTGGTAGTTTTGACCGTTGTAGAAACAAAAATAGAAAACATGATTTTTGCTATATTCTCCTGGAGAGTAGTTAATATCCCATAGAATCGTAGCTTTTCGAAAACATGTTTTCGAAAAGCTACGATTCTATGGGATATTAACTACTAATTAAACCAATCAACAATTTTTGAACTTATAAGAATTGACACAATCTTATCAAAAGTACATACAGCTGCATGGATTCCTCAAGGTTGAGTTTAATAAAGAAATAACCTTAACAGAGAAAACCTTTGTAGGGAAGCAACAGACCTATACTCTGCTACCTAGTTAGTAATCAGCTAAAGCCCTTTTAATACTGTGCAAAACTGACAATCAAATTGACATAAAAACAGGACAATAAAAGAATAACATTTTGGCCAAGAAGTAAAAAAGGTCTTCAGTAATAACTTTCCTAAAATAAAACGTCCAAAGCATTAGATAATTTTTACAAACAGATCCAGGATAATTTTCCAACTATGGAATTATCATCCATTAAACTTTCAAGGAGATCAAAACTCAAAGTTGCTTTGATAAGTAAGGGTCCTTGGTAACCTTGTTTTACAGAAACTAGCGATGACTATTTACGGTATCCTCTTCTTTCGAAAGAGAAAATTGGTACATTATTAAAAAGAATATGACAGGGTTGAAGAATGTGTCAAAGTCCAAATTGAATAAAATCCAAGAGCTAGAGAAACAGAGACTATACCAACTAAATCAGAGCTGAAAGGTGGCATCCGAAGAAAAAAAGACAATGAAAAGTTCTAAGCATACCAATAGAAAAACAGTATTACGAAGAGACTTACTGCGACTAGCCTCTGAAAAATTTAAGTGATTTTCCAGTACTGAGTACCCGAAATCAAGAATAACTCTTTTAGAAATAAATCGTCCATGTAAGGATTAATATGAATTTTAAGATACCGTAGTTGCTGTTTATTTAAGAGAATAAATAAAATAGAGGAACTTCGAAACTTCTGGTATCAAGCTGGTGGTACTACCTAAGTTAAAAAGCTATGGATGTCCAAATACTTGGAAGCAGAGGGGCTGGAATGGATCTGTTGGTTTCATTTTGAAACGGGAATTGCAAGGTAAGTTTTGATACTACAAAAGATTTTTCGAATATAAGTTAATCTGCAATTCCGTGGAAGAATGAGAAATCTCTTTTATGCTGAAGAATAGAAAATTCATGATGATATCTCGGAACTGAAAAAGAACCGGAAATGCTTCAGAAAGGAAACTGTAACAGATTGGAATACTAGTAGTTACCTAGATCTATTCAATGAGAAGAATCTACTACTATGCTTAGAATTACTAATGATGACAGAATGAAACTGTCTTATCATTTCCCATAAAGTATTAGAATATATATATATCGGGGGCAACGGAACTTGCTAGATCAACAGGGCCATCTATGTAATTAGCCCGGGTAGTTAGAAACTACAAGTGCAGCAGAAGGCAAAGGACCTGCTAAACTGACAGGGTATTAATTAAACAAATGGATTTCCAAAAGTAAGTTTGTAGAAAACCAATAAAGAGGGCTATGCAAAACATAGCATGATGCTACCACAGAACATAAACACAAATAAATGAACAAGTGTTGACACAAAATAACTATGGACATAGTAAATATGTTGAATTAGGTCTGTTGGTAAACCCCTGCAACAAAATGGAACAAAATTTATCAGAAGACAACATTGATCGCTTTGGATTAGATATACAATCAATTTGAAAGTTATTTATTTCGTAATTGAAATGTTTTAAAAAAATTTAAATATGATACCGGTATAAGGAAGCCATTTTCAAAATAGGAAAGTCACATGCCAATATAAACACCCTTTAAAAACTAACGTCTAGAAGCAAGGTTAGAAAGTGCACTTAAGGCAAGGTCAATATCAAAATTTCATCGTACTAAAGACGAATGCAAAATATGAACCCCTACCACTAAATGTCTTCATTCAAAACGAAAGCTTAAGTTTTTTAAAATATGCCCTGAGAGCAAGCTCAAAATGTCTAAAAATGTGGTGCATCCAGAAAGCTATCATCATAAGGAATTGATTAATACCAAAATAGAACACGTTACCACTAAATATCTACATCTGGAAACAAGCTTTGGGTAGATCCAGAGTTTATTACCGGACTGACTAACACCTTCTGTGACAAAACCGGACTTTTTACACGAGCAGTGTGACGGGTGCAATGCGTGGATAAGATCATGCTTACCCTTCCTGAGCACTTGATGCTACCTCAGTTTTTGTAGGGTTCACACTGCTGTAGCTTTAGTTATGTGGCGTTCTTCTTCTTTTTCGTTTTATTTGTTTGGCTTTGTCATACTGTCTCAATTTGTGTTGGACATGAATTGCCGTGATTTTGGATTTATGATTTTAGAATTCCCCCTTTCCTCATTCTTGCTTCGGTGTATCATAATGGCACGGTCAAGATTAAAATGTGGTCAGCTACCAAAATGAAGTTCTCATGATAAGGTGTTCACATATAAAATATCAACATCGTAGCTCATAAGGTCTCCACTCCACAGGCAAACATTGTATAAAAAGGAGGTCACAGACAGCATCCGCAGCATGCATTGTTATTGTCATCCTAAAATGCACCATACATACCAATATGGTTAATGTGGAATATGT
Organism: Modiolus philippinarum; assembly: GCA_002080025.1. Lineage (NCBI taxonomy): Eukaryota > Metazoa > Mollusca > Bivalvia > Mytilida > Modiolidae > Modiolus > Modiolus philippinarum. The sequence continues at coordinate 34,465 of MJUU01047876.1, read as the reverse complement.
CAGTAGGCGGGAATAGAGTTAAACTATTCTACCTAACCAAGCCACTCATGTCACAGACAGCTTCCAAAGAAGCGTTGTTGTTATAATAAAAAAATGCATCATACCTACCAATATGGTTGATGTTGGACATTTCAGTATCTGGGAATGGACTTTAACCATTCTACTTAACCAAGTCGCTCATGCTTAAAATGAAGGTAACAAACAGCATCTGAGTATGCATGGCAGATCTAAAGATGCACCCAAAAATAAGGCATGGCTATGCAAAACGTGTGTCAAATTTTCAAGTTTGGTTCAATTAACCTTTGCAGAGAAAAGCTAGAAGCTAGAAGAGCAATCATTACTACATACACAAGCAGATCAATACTCGACAAAAGGTGGCTATTTTGAAGAAAATCAAAACAAAGTAGATTAGAGATGGAGTTAAACCAGAGGCTCCCAGGAGCCTGTATCGCTCACCTGGTTTTCAGTTGCCACAATCAAGGTAAAAGTTTTACAGTTGATCTTCAGTCTCTCAAACTTTCGTAGCTCGAACACCACCAATATCTTGAACTGTATTTCAAGTCTGATCATGTTCTCTACATTTCTTTAATGGGCTTTATTGACTTCCAACTTTTTTGGCAGCCATTTCAAAATGGCAGTCAACAAACAATTTTCAACTCCGGTTTTTAAGTAGTGACATCAATATCCACTTGGATACCAAATTTAATTGAAATAAGATATTGTTGAATTTTCCCGCCTTTTTCGGTGGCCATTTTGAAAACGGCAGTCAATGAATAGTTTTTAAGATTGGTTTTGAAGTTTCGACATCAGTACCTATTTGGAAACCAAATTTCATTGAAATCGGACAATGTTGAATTTTCCCGCCTTTCTTGGCGCAATTTTGAAAATGGCGGTCAACGAACAATTTTAAACATCAGTTTTGAAGTTGCGACATCAATACCTATTTGGAAACCAAATTTCGTTGAAATCGGACAATGCCGTTGAATTTTCCCGCCATTTTGGTGGCCAACAAACAATTTTTTACATCAGTTTTGAAGTTGCGACATCAATACCTATTCGGAAACCAAAATTTCATTGAAATGGGACAATGTTGAAAAATGGGATACTGATTTTGTGAAATCAACTCCTCCTACAGTTTTCAACCTACATTTTTGAAACTTCACAAAATGTTTCTATATATATTGTAGAT
>MJUU01047876.1:7596-30752 GCA_002080025.1 Modiolus philippinarum | reverse complement strand
CTTCGGCACAGACAACTTTGATAGTGTTACTTATACCCTTAAAACCAGGTTTCTGCAACTTAAGGTGTAGGAGGAGTTCTAGCTGAATCGTTTTTTTCGTTTTTTGGACCCCCTAGAGGCCATGCCCTGAGGGGTCATACGAAAATTCCGACGCCCTCTGTGAAGTTGCCACATAATATGTGAGTCGATTCCCGGGTTTCAACTTTCTAGCCCAAATAGCCTTGGAGATTTCTCCGATTATTGGATATCGCGAAAATTCGTTTTCGCCCATAATTTGCCCCTAGGGCATTTGACAGAAACTCCGAACCCCTAGCGCGCTAGTTCAGATCATACTCTAGTATGGTGCCAAGTTTCAAATTTCTACCTCTTATAGTTCCAGAGCTATCGGGGAGCACTACACACATACGAACGTACGTACGTACGTACATACGGACGGACTGCATTACATAATCCCCCCGCTTTCGCTAAGCGGGGGGATAACAAGATATTATTTACAGTTGGAGTTTACCAAATATTATAGAAAAAGACGCATATATATGTTTTCGATGCAACTTAAATGCTACACATTTCCAGCTTCCAATGAACTAATAATATATTAAATAGTCTGTATTGAATTTGGTTAATTGAGTGCAGTCAATAGGTCACAACATAACATATCTGATCTATCTATGGAAAGCACTTGTACACATAGATCACATTACTGTGACTCATGTATGCAAGGATCACGCCAAGGTTACACATGTATACATGCATCACACCTCTACAGAGATCACACCACTGTGACTCAAATATACATGGATCACACCACTGTGACTCGTGTATACATGGATCACACTACTGTGACTCATGTATACATAGATCACACCAGTGTTACCCATGTATACATGGATCACAGTACTGTGACTCATGTATACATGGATCACACCAGTGTTACTCATGTATACATGGATCACACCTTTGTGATTCATGTATACATGGGTCACACCAGTGTTACTCATGTATACATGGATCACACCACTGTGACTCATGTATACATGAATCACACCAGTGTTATATATACATGGATTACATCATGTTATTGCTGCTTATTAAAAAAATAAGATGAATATGAATAAATATGAGTAAAATGTAATAATTTTATTAATGGGATGTTTGTACGATTTTGAAGATAATAAGTAATGAAACTTTAAAAGTGTTGAGTTTTTCTTTGAGTTTTCCTCGATAGGAAATCCTGCTCTGTCATATTCAGAAAGTGTCTAAAATTGTCAGACATAGCTTGATGACCACAGAATGCCACCTACACATATCAATTTCAAAACAGAACTCCTGGTTATGTTGTTGAACTTGAATTGTCGAAATGATGATTTGCAGAACGCCTGGTTATTTTCTGTTGAATTGTCGAAATGGTGATTGCCAGAACTCCAGTTAACTGCTTTGTTCAATCATTGATTACAGTTGTTGATTCAATCCAAGCTTGGAGATCTGAAACTTTACATTCATAACATTTACACAAATACCGAAAAAAATGAATTTTCAACACCCCTTATTTCAGCTGACACACAATCAAAATGTCTACAATTATACATGATAGTATAGATATCCATCACAAGATATGAAATACACATATCAAAAGAGAACAGAGTGCTAAATCAAACACAGGAGGTGGTTTTACTGGCAGCAGGTGATGTGATCCATTAAAACATAAACAGCAATAAGGTAAACCCATATAAACAATTACAATGGTGATCTATGGTTACCATAGAAACAATGATGTAATCCACGTACATATAACACTGGTGTGATTCGTGTATACATGAGTCACAGTGGTGTGATCCATGTATACATGAGTAACACTGGTGTGCCCCAATCATACATGATTCACAGTGGTGTGATCCATGTATACATGAGTAACACTGGTGTGATCCATGTATATATGAGTCACGGTACTGTGATCCATGTATACATGGGTAACATTGGTGTGATCAATGTATACACGAGTCACAGTGGTGTGATCCATGTATACATGAGTCACAGTGGTGTGATCCATGTATACAAGAGTCACAGTGGTGTGATCTCTGTATAGGTGTGATGCATGTATACATTTGTAACATTGGCGTGATCCTTGCATACATGAGTCACAGTAATGTGATCTATGTGTACAAGTGCTTTCCACAGAGAGTTCAGACATGTTGTGTTGTGACTTATTGACTGCACTCAATTAACCAAATTCAATACAGACTACTTAATATATTATTAGTTCATTGGAATTTTGAAATGTGTAGCATTTAAGTTACATCGAAAACTCATATATACATCTTTTTCTATAATATTTGATAAACTACAATTTTAAATAATATCTTGTTTATTGTTTATTACACAGAGAGAGAAAGGGGGGGTCTGGGTCCCCAAACAAAGGTTGAACCATGATACAGCTTGGTTTTGCCAGTCTAGTTGTCCTCGAGTTCATATACGTATTTTCCCCTAATTTGCGTTTTTGTTGAGGAGTTCTCTGTTGAATTGCGGTATGTGCCTGAAATTTTACATAATTGTATGTGCATTTTTAAGCAACTGGCCAGGCCGGCCTGTGCTTACCTTAATGTGTTTGACGACAGTTTTATCATAGATATAATGGCAGATGCACCGTACAATGAAACTTAAGCTGAAGATAAGATATCATTTTGAATTCATTTCCCTCCTGCAGTGAAGGTATAGCTGCTTTCGATGCTACACGATTTCTCTTATGATCATATATCATGCATGATTGTGCTTAGAATCACGCTACCCCTGGTAACGAGGGCATCAATTAGATTTGATTGGCTCAAGGAAGAGGTGCATGTAATAAATTTTCGGAAAAGTCACAATTTTTATTTTCGGAAAAGGTAACAAATATTGTCAGAAAAGTGAAAAAATATTTTCGGAAACGTCCACCATTTTTTTCGGAAATGTCCTTCTCCGTTTTTATCACAGCCTTTAATTTCTCTAATTATTGATTATCTTGATTTTTCACCTACATGTGAAAAAAAATATCAAGATTGTGTCTTCCTTACCTCTGGTGCTTTCATTTGTATATCAAATTTATAAAGAAAACCTGAAGTTAGTCTCCAGAAACCAATTTTTGGTCAAATTATCAATTTCTCTTGTTCTTTATGTCCTTGACCTTGAATCACTGACTCCAAATTCGAAACTTGTCTTTCTAAGCTCCGAAGCTTTAATCTACATCAGCATCAAAAAAGAAATGTTTGGCTCATCTTTTTTTTCTGAAAGTATCTGTGACCTCGATTATTGACCCACTGTTCTAAAATTCAAAATTATGCTCTGGAAACCAATCTTTGGTCCCAGTTTTTAATTTCTGTAAGTATTTATGACCTCGACCTTTGACCCATTGAGCCTTAAAAGGCATCTTTCTGACCTCTAATGCTTTCATTTCTGTAAGTTTCATTCAAATCCATCATAGCATTCTAAAGTTCGTACAGATGGACAGACAGCTGGAAGACACACGGACAAATTAACATCCCATCACAGTATACTCCCTGCTAAAAGCTTCGAGTATAAGTAGTTTTATTATGACCAGGTTTAATTCAAACCGGTCAAGAAGTTTGAATTTAAAATCAATGGAAAACAGAAGGCAGGACAACGCTTGTGTGGTGACAAATGCTCGCCCTGGCTATAGACAAGCAACCTAAAACAAGAGTCTTTCTCGAGCCTGTATCGCTCACCTGGACATGGCCACTATATAAACTTCATTTAGAGGGTCTCAATTTCAAACTATGTAAAGAAAACTTTATTTCGTATTGTCACACATTTAACTTTTTTTGACCTATTGCCTAAAATCTTAATCAGCACATCATAAGTAAAATCCATGCAATGTTTCCTTTAAACGTATTCAGCAGTTCTCTAGAAGATCTGCATTTCCCATAGAGTCAAATATTAAACTAAGTTCCTTGCTGGCAGCCATGATGTGCATTGGCGGATCCAAAAAAAGGGGGGGTGTTCCGGGGGTTGGAACCCCCTTTTTTGGACAATCATGTATTTTTTAATGAATATCCTGATGTTTTACTAAGAAATATCCCCAAAATTTTCGCCCCTCGCTCCGCTCTGCGATATTTTCTCTCATTTCTAAATTGGAACCCCCTTTTCAAAATCCCTTGGTCCGCGCCTGATGTGGGAAGCAATATCGGCATAAAAGTAGCAACACTTGGTCAGCAATTATATGAATAAGTCAGTATGCCAAGTTTGGGTCCAGTGTTAAACCCAACTTCATCTCTGGCGGTCATGTTAGATGGTTCAACCCAAGTTCATCTCTGGCGGTCATGTTCATAAAGTATCTTTATGCTATGTTTGCTTTAATTTTATTCAGTGGTTCTCTAGAAGAAGACCTTGAAATTCATTTCTCTTGTGGGTCCATGTTAAAACTCAGTCTCTGTTGGTGGCCAAGTCGGATTAACAACACTTGGTCAGCAGTTCATAAGTATCATTCATGTATCCAGTTATAGCATTTCTCTAGAAGATCTTTGTTGTTAAAACTTAAGTTCACCGCTGGTTGCCGTGTTTAGTATAATTCAATATTCAGTGGTTCTCTAGAAGATCTTTGTATGTATTTCCCGCAGGGTCTAATGTTTCAACTTAGTTTACTGCTGGCAGTGATGTTGTGTCACGTTGCATGAAGGATCCACATTTGGTCAGTACCTCACAAGTATCATTCATGCCACGTTTACTTAAATTCATTCTTGAGTTTTCTAGAAGAAGATCTTTGCATGCATTTACCATAGGGTCCAATGATAAAGGCAAGTAAAACTCTGGTAGTCATGTTTGACGACAGATCTGCCACAAAGTAACAACACTTGGACAGCGACTCTAAAGTATCATTAATGCCAAGTTCGGTTTAAAGTCATTCAGTGGTTCTCTATAAGAAGCATTTCCCATAGGGTCTGCTGTAAAACTAAGTTAACTGCTTTTGGCCATATTGGATGGCGGATCTGCACTAAAGTATTACACAACACTTGGTGACAGCACCTCACAAGTATAGTTCATGCTATGTTTAATTTAAATCAAGTGACAGCGATATTTGTATGCATTTCCCATAGAAATGCTACAATTAAATAAAACACTTCTGGCAGCAATATTGGATTACTATCGGCACCAAAGAAACAACACGTAGTCAGCAACTAAAAAGTACAATACAGATGGTTAATTGGTGAATTTCCTTGCATCCATTAAATTATTCCACTGATTTATTTATATACAAAATATCCACTAAACCACTCAAATCTGCTAAAACCACTAAATAACCGTATTTTATTAACTTGCATAAAGGGTGAGTCAATTGAGGGCTTATGAGTGGATTGAGGTGGATTTCATTAAATGTAACCGTGACTCAATCAACTAAGTGACACTTTTGTGGAAAATCACCAATCCATTATAACTGTACTGTATCATTCATACCATACTCAATTTAAATTCATTCATGAGATTTCTAGAAAAAAATTTTGTATGCATTTCCTATAAGGCCCAATGTAAAAAAAAAAGATGGGTGTTCCAGGGAACACTCGTGTCGCCTGCACTACAAAAGAGCCATTTTTGGCCCAGTGAACCTGACTAAAATCTGTAAAATTAAATGTATCATGTGCATGTCTAGATTTTTTTAGAATATGTATAACAGTTTTGGAGACTTGCAGATTAACAAACTGAATTAACAAATGAGCTATGTTGGGTTGTCAAACCTCTAAAATCTGAAAAACGAAGTATAATGTGCATAACCAGACCTGACAAACATCATATACTGAAAGTTTGGTTGGAATCTGACATACAGTTGTGAAGGAGTCGAAGATTACCAAACCGAATTAACAAATGAGCTATTTTGGCTCTGTGAACCTCTTAAATCTGTTAGATCAAAAATTTAAGTATTACATGCACAACTAGATCAGGTGAACAACATATCCTGCAAATTTGGTTTGAATCTGACTTATAGTTGTAATGAAGTTGTGGATTTAACAAATGAGCAATCTGGCTCCATGAACCTCTAAGATCTGTTAAATCAAAATTCTAAGTATCAGGTGCACAACTTCACCAGATGAACAACATAATCTGAAAGTTTGGTTGGAATCAGACTAGTAGTTTTAAAGGAGTTTCAGATTCAAGAACAGACAGACTCAAAAAAGAGCAATTTTGGCTCTGTGAACCTCTAAAATCTGCAAAATCAAAATTCTAAGTATCAGGTGCACAACTACACCAGATGAACAACATATCCTAAAAGTTTGGTTGGAATCAAACTAGCAGTTTTGAAGGGGTTGAGGATTCAAAAACAGACAGACCCACAAATGAGCAATTTTGGCTCTGTGAACCTCTAAAATCTGTAAAATCAAAATTCTAAGTATCAAATGCACAACTACACCAGGTGAACAACATATCCTGAAAGTTTGGTTGAAATCGGACTAGCAGTTTTGAAGGAGTTGCGGATTCAAAACCCAACGGACGACGCAGTATGACGATGACGACCCAAGACAACAGATAGTAATCCCTACGTGTCGACTCTGCTTACAGCAAGCGACACAATTAAGCTCATCGTTGGCACCCATTTGGATGACAGATCAGCACCAAAGTAACAACAAGGTCACAAGTATCATTTTTGCTATATATGTTTGGTTCAAATCAATTCAGTGGTGCTCTAGAAGGAGATCTGTGTAAGTACATCCTATTTTAAAAGTTAATGGTACCCAACTGGCAGCCATGTGAAATCTGCAACAAAGTAACAACACTTGGTCAGCACCTTACAAGCACCATTCAAGGCAAGTTGGGATTTTATCCATTCAGCAGTTCTCAAGAAGTTTTTTTAAAGGAAAAGTTAAATATGGACACTGACCGACAACGGATGCAAAGTCATGGCAAAATCACACCCTGACATCGCAAATATTTATTAAAACTGTTGGGTCCTCAATGATCAGAAGCAATAACAGCTCAAAATATGTGAAAGTCATACAGCTAAAAGCTTAAGTCAAAGTTGATATTAAAACAGAAGTTTTCAGAAATGTGATGTACCAACTACCTTTACAATTTATATACTAATGGTATCTGGTTCAACTAATGTGAAAAATCTTTATATACTTGTATGTCCCTTGTACATTATTTGCTTATAAATGGAGTCATAGATTTTTTATGAAAAATCAGACAAAAAAGGAAAGGTTTTTGTTCCAGATTTCATACCTTCTCTTAAATAAATTCTACTACTATAATAATGTTGTTGTTCTTTATCTTGAAGTCACTTTGAAAACCCTATTTAATGTTAAGGACAGCTGTCAATCTAGAAGAGGGATGATAATAATATTTGGCTAGCTGATTAGTAGTATTTGCAGTTTAATTACAGTATAAAACAGCTGTTTAAATGTATATATTTTACTTCTTCATAAAAGTCCATTCACATAAACCCAAAGTTTGCAAAATGTCTGATTAAATATGTAACAATTAAAAAATCTCGATAAACATAAAGTTCATGTAGTCACCATTTTTATAAATCTTCATCATGTACATTATGCACAAAAAAGTTCATAAATAAAAAATTTTTCAGTTTCGTATGTCATAATACATTGTATTTAAAAAGTTGTCTGATAAACAACAAAATATAAAGATGTATATTGTCTTCAAGATATGTTGTTCTTTTATAAAAAAGCTTTGGAATATCTATTAGGACTTCAGTTATGAATCATTCAATAAATCTTATCATGAATTTTTATTAAATACTTATGCCTCCAGTAACAGCTCAAAAGAAATCCTTAGCATGAATTTCTGAGAAATAAATGATTGTTTTTACCATATACAGATAAGTTCAGCAACCCATTAAATTCTTCTGCCTTGTTCAGCACTGGTAAAATTTTTCTTGATATTCACTTCAGTTGATTAATTATACCATTATCATTTAAAAAGTGTGTTATCAACTGGAAAGTTAAATCACAAACACCTTTGAAAATAGAAAACCCTAATCATTCAAAAGACACATCAAAGAGGAAACTCTACAGAATAATATAAAATTTTTTTTTAATCAAAATTCCGTATCCATCCAGAAACATTTTTTCATATATGATTTCACTGTTTTTATAAAAAAAAATCACATTGATAAATTGCATGAAACAATATCTCACTATCAAGTTGGACAAAGGAAAGTAAATCAAATGAGGAATAGTTATCACAATTTTATTCTTCCTGAAAGGTCTTTCCACAGGAGAATTACATGTACATGCAAGACATGAAAGCTTACAACTTGCCATTCAAAAAGTTAGACACAATGTTTTTTGTAGTAATAGCAAGCCAAGATCAAGGTCAGGGGTCAAATACGCTGGTACATGTACCAACTGAAAGGTCTTTCCATATGGAATGCACATGTGAAATATTCAAGCCCTATCACGTGGAATTAAAATGATATTATTATAACCATTGTTTAAGTTTTTGTGGACAAACAAACACGCAGATCAAAGACTATATCCCCCATCATTCTTGATTCTCGGGGGCATAAAAAGAGATTACAGTGTCAAAATATTTATTAATTCATGAGATTTTATTCCCAGAATTTTATTACCTTAAATCTTAAAAGGATTGGAAAACATATGAAGGGTGCAAAAGAAATTGAAAAATTCAAAAGAATTTATTGACTGGAACTTACGTTATTTACAAAAAACAAAAGTGTCTACAGATGAAAACAGCCCCATACCGTTATTATACCACCCCCAATTTTTTGCGGCCATGAAAGATTAAATCTTTGTCAAGAATATGAAATTGAGGAATGAGCAAATAAACACCAATTTACCATTATATGTTCCTCACTAGACTGGCATATAAGAAAGGAAAACACTTATCCAAAGGGTGCACATATGCATGTGTGAATAAAACTCCAGAATTGCAAGATTAGTGACAATTGTAATAAAAAATATATACCGTATGCTCTTTTAAGCATTTTCCTTTTATGAGGAACAACATATAACAAAATTCATCATTTTCACTGTTTTTTTTGCATTTCTATGAGAAATAGACACCTACAAATATATTTTATATCACAATGAAAAAATATGATAAGTGCACCTTGAAACAAATATATCGGGACCTGAAGATACTCTCACCCTTTTTATTATCCAAGTAACATTTCTTAGGTATATATCATCATAAATTGATGAAATTCCAAAACTATTAAACAAAATTTCTTATTCTTTAACATGAATTTAAAAAAAAAAAATTGGGTTTCTCTTTCTGTATCCAGAATAATAGACAATTTAAAATCCAATTCTTTTAATTATAGAAACATGGTTTATTTGAATTGTTCCCCAAAATTACATTTATCAATTATGGACTTTTTACGAGGTCAATATGTTATATATGGACCTGTTAGGTTTATATTAACTGAGGACGTAGTCCTAGGTCAATATATTCCTAACGGGTCCATATATAACATATGGGCAGAGTAAAGGGTCCATTATTGTTATATTACATATGTAGTTTTGGTCGTATCTCATTGCATTTTTGTCGAGTAAGAATTTATTTCGAAGAAGAAGCTCTGGTTTAAGGCGAAAATGAAATGAATCTGTACACAAACAAGAGTGAGTTTGTTGCATGTGCGCCAAGGATAACTAGACATCGGAGAGATGGCAGCCATCTCTGTGGGCCCTGCTGTATATAAATACAAATTTAAGTGTGTGTGGACACAATACAGGTGTGGACACGGTACAAGTGTGGACACAACACAGGTATGGACAATTCTATCATCAAGATATAAACAGAATATAATACCCAAAAGCAATAATCTGACCTTGAAGACAAAGGTCACAACTCATGGTCCATGACAAATCGTCTTGAATTGATCTATCTACATGCATAATTTCAAAAGCCTATCTCTATAAAGACAAAAAAGATATAGCCTTCACACGACTTGTCATTAGAAAAGCAAAAATCTTACCTTGAAGACAAAGGTCAAGGTCAAAGGTCACAAATCACGGTTCATGACACATCGTCTTGAAGTGATCTATCTACATGCAAAATATCAAGAGCCTATCTCAAAAGACAATAAAGGGCTACGCCGAGCGCAGCATGATACGACCGCAGCATGTCGACCACTGAAATTTCAACAAAAGTAGTTTAAAGTGCCTGTGGACACAGTAAAGAGCTTGACACAATAATTAGATGGACACAAAAAGAAGCTTGACACAGTTATTAGCAAGGCACAAAAAAAAGGAAAAATTCAACCCTTTTGATCACTTACTGATGAAAAAAATGTAAGAGCTATGCAAAATATGTACTATCAACTAAAACTTTACATCCATAGAAATTCAAAGAAAAAAATTCCATCGAAATCTGATGAAAAATAAAGTTAAGACATATTTAGAAAAATGCAATTTTGGCCCCTATGACCCCTTGTAGCTCGGAAACGGTAAGAGCCAGGCCAAATTCATTGCATACCTCTGAAAGCTTAGATCAAGAGGTATCCAAAGAAAAAAATCCCATCGAAATCCGATGAAAAATAAAGATTTGACATATTTAGAAAAATTGCAATTTAGGCCCCTTTGACCCCTCGAAGTTCGGAAACGGTAAGAGCTACACAAAATCCGTTGACATGTTGCTGAAAGCTTAGATCAAGAGGAATCCAAAGAAAAAAATCCCATTGAAATCCGATGAAAAATAAAGATTTGACATATTTAGAAAAATTGCATTTTTGGCCCATTTGAGCCCTTGTAGCTCAGAAAGGGTAAGACCTACACAAAATCGGTTGGCATACTACTGAAAGCTTAGATCAAGAGGAATCCAAAGAAAAAAATCCCATCGAAATCTGATGAAAAATAAAGATTTGACATAATCTGCAAATTCCCAATTTTGGCCCCGTTCGGCCCCTCATAGCTGGGAAAGGAAACAAGTCATCAAAAATCTAATAGTTGAGCGCCATATTAATTTTTCACAAGGAATCCATTAAAAACTGCATCAAAATCGGACTTAAAATAAAAAAATTATTTTTTTGGAGATTTGCCCCTGTTGGGCCCATTTATCTTGTGAGCGGTACATGCTACGTGAAATCCGTTGGATAATTCAGATTGGAAATTTCCTCAGGAGCACACTGAAAGAAACCCCATCAAAATCCGATTAATAATAAAGATTCTACAGACAAACATGTGAAAACACCCAATTTAACCCCTTTTGGCCCCTTTTTTAAAAACGGGTGGGGCCACAATTACCAAAACTAAGCCAAGCCTTCCTTTTGTATCAAAGAACATTATGCTAAAATTTTGATCTACTGGAACAAAAGTTATTGACCAAAAACTAAAGTGTCTACTGACGACGACGATGACGACGACGACGACAGCACCATACCAATATACGACCGCAAAAATTTTTGCGGTCGTATAAAAAAGATATAGCCCGGACATGACTTGTCACTAGAAAAGCAAAAATCTGACCTTGAAGACAAAGGTCAAGGTCAAAAGTCACCATTCATTGTTCATGACACATCGGCTTGAAGTGATCTATCTACATGCAAATATCAAGAGCCTATCTCAAAAGACAAAAAAGATATAGCCCGGACAGGACTTGTCACTAGAAAAAGCAAAAATCTGACCTTGAAGACAAAGATCAAGGTCAAAGGTCACCATTCATTGTTCATGACACACCGTCTTGAAGTGATCTATCTACATGCTAAATATCAAAAGCCTATCTCAAAAGACAAAAGAGCTATAGCCCGGACACGACTTTGTTACGGACGAATGGACAGACTGACGGACGGACGGACAGAGCAATTACTATAGGGCGTCCGCCACATAGTGGCATGGCCTTAATAAATGCCAACACATCTGTTAGTTTCAAATGAAAGAAACAGAAAACTTTTTTTGTTTTTTTTTTCGTATTTATGATCTGTGCATCAAAATACCATGGGACAACTATTAAATCGATTTTTTTCTACTTCAGCGGTTTAAAATATCCATGCCCTTAATACAAATGTATGTGTGAAGACCATACTTTTTACTATTTCTATTATAAGATCTTTCACGGTGAAAAATTATAGTCTTGAAATTCAAACTGGAAATAAAGTTCGTTATATAGCGTCAACATAACTATAAATAGAAACATAGCGTCAATATATTTAAAAATAGAAACATGGCGTCAACATACATATAAATAGAAACAAAGCTGAAAATATGCTATATATTTTTAAAATCACTTTTAACATATTGACAGAGTAAAAAGTCCATCATTTTTATATTACATATGTAGTTTTGTGGTATCTCATTACATTTTGGAGGATAATTTTGTCAATACATGGGAATTTAATTAGAAATAGAACCTTTATTTGAAGGCGGGTGCGGAGCTGCCATCATCTAGAATGGGTGACATGAGTACTCATAGGATAAATAAATGCCGACATTTCTCTTATATTTGCAAATATATAAAAAAAAAAAAAAAAAACAAGTAAGCTTTTTTATAAGCATGTTTACGGAAGTGTGCAATAAAAACATGTGACAACAATAATTTTTTCATTGATTTCAGTGGTTGCTCTGTAGACAAATTTTAATAACCCCTTTTAGTTAGTTCCCCCACTGAAACTCCTATTAATGTGTGAAGCGTTTTCCAATATCTATTAAAATAATTTTTCATAAGACCTTTCTTAGAGAAAATTAAGTCTGAAAGTCCAACCAGACATGTATTGTCAATAAAACTAAAAATAGAAACATAGTGTCAATATACTCAAAAATAGAAACATGGCGTCAATATAACCTAAAATTAGAAACAACGCTGAAATATACTGAATATTCTAAAAATCATGTGACCGTTTTAGCCAATGAGAAAAATAGAAACTTATACCTTATGTATGTTTATAAATATTATTTCTGTTGTATGCTTCCCATCCTATATTTCTATTTATATAAAAAATAAAGGTTGTTGTAGTTGAACACATGCACAAGTAATACTTAAACTTCAGTTAAAGTTCAATTCCACTGTTTTTTTTTAATAAATTCAGTCCTCAAAGTGGTCATGTACTGATAATGACAAACAAGACCTGTCCCCAAAGTAAGACTGTCACCCTCTCGGCAGTCAACAATTGAAAAGTGAACATGTGCAAAAGTAAACAAAGTAAGGACTCAAAATTCATTAGGACTTGGGTGGATGCACAAGTAAATTTTTCCCTCATACAGCTTTATTTCACAATATCTATCCTTTGAATTATGTCTTTGAAAAATTGCCATTGCAGGAAGGTATTTTACAATATACAAGCTTTCAAAATTCAGATAACTTGTTTATATCCTATTAATTTAGAGTAAATAAGTTTTTGTGTTAAATTCTCCCAAAGTTGCACTTGAAATCACATTCATTCTTTTCAGCAAGTTCTATAAAATGAAAAATGTGTCTGTAGTTACTTTATGACCACAAAATATTTTTTGTCAGCCAACATTAATGAATCTAGAAATGTTTTGATTGATCCACCAAATAAAGCTGGCTTTTCATGCAGCATCTCTCCATTTTTCAAATTTTCTTCCAGTTCCTTGATACTTTTATAATTATGACATAATTTTAACAAAATGGTGGCTCTACTGATAATATCAGCAACCTAGTGTCCATAGTTAGAAATTTCTAACGTCTTATCTGTATTTTTGGTCAATGGTTAAGGTAATTTAAGAAAAATGAAAAGAGAAAATATAATAAATGCTTCATGTAATATGATTTAATTCTCGTGTAACATATAAAAAAGATCTTGCTTGCCAACTATTGGGAGAATTCCGTGATAACTTCAGTACAGCTTCCATAAGTTATGGTCAACAGGAAATGGCCTTGGAGAAAGTAATCTGTAGGCTGATATAGCTAATAAAAAATTTATACGTACATGAACAGTATAAAGTAAATACATGTACATCTCATATCTGAAGACTAGTACATACCTATAATGCCAAAATGACTATCTTTGGGGTATAAATGTTTCGATTGTATAACTTCAAAACTCCCTCCATAATCCTATCACATATAATTCTAATATATGAAAATTATTTAATCAGTTACACACAAACTGTAAAAAAATCACTTCATTGCATCCATTGCATTTGCATTTTCATAGTGGTTTATTCCTGTGCTATTGGTTTCACATTAGCAGAAATTGACTGGTAATTGATGTCCTAAAGACAGAAAAACAGCAAGGTTTGATTTAGGAATTTTTACATTTTGAATTGAAAGCCATTCAAAATATAATTTTTCTTAAGATTGCAATAAAAACAATTTACCATGCTTGCTGGAACTTACACTGCCCTTGTTTCTCAGTCTCATACATGTACAAACAAATCTTATATTTGAAGACACTTCAAATATTTTTCATAATATGTATAATTGTATGTTCAATAAACATCTCTCATTACTTTTTTGTTTAAAATGCATTTTAATCTGTAAATGAGGCAGATATTTCTCAGTACAACAAAATTCCAAATAAAAGCAGAAGCCATGACAAGCGTAAGCCCTACTTTTAGCATATCTGTTTGCTATATTGATTCTCGCTGCGTAAGCTACATAATAAATGCAATGTTAAAGAAATAGTGCTAATGTAAAAAAAAAAAATGCAGATCTGTATTTTATGCTAGGTATTCTCATTTCTTCATTATTTCAATGGGTAAAAAGTAGGTCATTTCCAATGGCAACAGTTTATCCAGAATAATCATCCATCTGACTTGTATTATGTTTTTCAACAGAACTGAAAGATCATTTAAAAATCATCATCTTTAAAAAAATAACAAGATTTATTATTACCCATATAACACAAAAACCAAATTAAAAAATGTAAAAAGGTGAAAAAAAAGCACCTTCGGATAACAATATGCATGAACAAATATGAATTTTTGATGCTGGTAAAGGGTTATTTTCATACAACATACACAAACATTTTTTTCTAATTTTTCATACATGTATATCTTACAAGATCTTCATTACTTATATTCATACAGAACATGCATCACACAACATACATGTACACACAAATTTTGGTTTTCAAAGCTATTTTCATACAAATGTACATCATTCATTACCATTTTTTCAATTTTTCATACATTGTACACGGTACCCATCTTTAGGACCCCAAAATATGTTAAAAAAGTTTTTATACCACTCAGTCAGAAAAAGATCCCAGGCTTGATTAACTGATTCAACTAAACAAGGTATTTTTTGCTCAAAATGATTTTCAACAAATGAAAATTACACATAGGAGCTTTAAACTCTGTAAGAATGGTTGAGATTGTCTTTAAAATAGGATCAAATAAATAGGTAACAAAGTTACTACTCTCACATCCTATTATCAAGATTTTGTTTTCTTTGACAATGATACCAAAATGTTCAAATTTTTGAGAAAATGCTAAAACTTCTATACTTTCATTTTCCAAGAACTGTACCACATTGCCATCTCTGTAGACAATGTAAATATCATCTCCACAGTTTACAGATTTCCCAATGTCTCCAGTGCAAGCCTTTGGCAGTGTTCCTACTACGATGGAATTTCCAGTTGACGTGTCAAACATCTGTATCATGTCTGCTAAATTTCGATCCTGTTTTTTACCTCCAAAAATGTAGATCTTTGAACCCTTAACAGCAATTGTCATGGATGACACAGCTTCCTTTAACTCACCCACTTTTTCACAGGTGTTTGTGTTTGGATCAAATCTTTCTATACTTGCAAGTGTTTCCATAGATTCTGAGATTCCTCCAATGAGATAAATAGCATTATCGACAGCAGCGACCCCATGACCCCATCTAGCTTCATTTATACATTTGTATTGATTCCATTTATTTAATTTGGAATTATAATGAAGGAAAAGTGATTGTTGATTGTAGCCACCAGATATGTAGATGTCGTTGTTGAGTGTACAAACAGCAAAACAGGGACCAGGCTCTATTGGTAGTGGAGCAAGGTGAAACTGCTTCTTATCCTGGTAACTGTAACACTGGACTTCAGTTTTTGAAGGATCTGGCATTCTACTACGAGTTCCAACCATACAAAATATCTCCTCTTTCCTGTAAGACGATTCAAGGACCTCACAATTTTGCTTCGTTGTCAATCTTTTATCAATCATAGCTTTAATTTCGGGAACTTCATCCAATGCACGATATTTGTTTACTAAATTCTTTACGTACTTCTCATCCATAATCTGAAGTTTTAAATGTTCGAATATGAGTGCTAGAGAACTGCAATTCGCATTTTTGTTGGAGCAATACCATTTCATTACCACATCACACACAAACTCTTCAGAGGGAGTATTCAGATCTTGGTCATCAATTATTTTCAATAACTCAGCTTGGTTTAGAGTCAAGAATTCCATGCAATCTACCAAGACAGGAAATTGCTTAACAAGATATTTCCAAATTTGGACTTGCAAATTATCCAAGCTATGTAAAAATGTCAATCTCCAAAATGTAATACAATTTTCAACGCATAGGTTTTTCCGTAAGAAACTCTCACACAGATCTTGTAGTGTTTTGATCTGTAACATGGAGGCCGACTGTAGAACATTTTCTACATTATCAGTGCTGACTATATTCTTTCCTGTATAGATATATTCTAAGACCAGATGGAAAGCATCACCTTTCATCCCTTTTATTGTGACAGACTCTTCAGTACTCTCTTTAAAACCTGAAATTAAACAAATTATAATTGTCATGTTTAATGAATGAAACCAAACTTGATAAACTGCAGCTTACAAAGTTTTTTTTTTAGCCAATTAAGGAGGTTTGCCCCTCATGTTTTGAGATTTCTGTCAGATTTTCTGGATTCACTGGTTTTATCCATTTAAAAGCATTATAAATTTATGCCCATGGACCCCTAATTTTGTTAATAATTTCATTTTATACATGTTTATGAGCATTCTGTAAAAATTTCATTAAATTTTATTTATTCTGTAACATTCATTCGTGGTCAAACCTTGCCAATGTTAATCCAATGAAAAATCCTAGGAGTTCAGTTTCTGCCAAATTTTCAATCACATATAACTCAAAAATGAGATCATCAACCAATCAATTTTTTTTCACCTAAAGCATTTCTTTTTTATAATTCTCTAACAAAAAATCACATTTATTTGAAATCCTATTTATTTTCATATGGAATCGTGATACCCCTTAATAGATTTCAATTTTCCCACCAAACTTGTCATCTTGAATGAAAGAGAATACTAAATTCAGTGTCAGCCACACAAGTTGAACTCATGCAAGACAAATGCATGTTAACATATATTTGTTCTGCATCACAAAAGTTCCTTTGGAAGAAATATTATTAACATTGACATTGGCATTCTATTTTTTACTCTTCGAACAATTCTTATATAATTTTTACTCTGTTGGGAACAAATACTGTAATATTTGTTTCAATGGAAAAGATATTCTATTTGGAACACATTTTTATGATGGAATTTCTGTTCTGCAACAGTGTATCCTGTTTATTGCATAATACCTAAAACCAGTGAATTTCCAGTTACCGTATCTATTAAAATAAACAAGAGCTGTCGCTGAATGGCAGCCAAATATACCCCCCGCTCATTGAACCCTGGATCAATATGGTAATTATATAAGTGCAAATTTAAGTTGGTGTGGACACAATACAGGTGTGGACACAGTAAAAGTGTGGACACAATACAAGAATGGACACAATGATATAATCTTCAAGAAAGAACTTTTCACAAGGATTCCCATGAAAATATTCTGTCTAAATCAGACAAAAATGAAATTCACCTTTTTTAGCCTATTTGACATTTTACACAAAAATCATAAGCATTACAGAAATTTCATAAAAACACTTTGAAAACAACTTTTCAAAAGGATTACAATGAAAAAAGTGTGTCTCTAACAGTCTGACTTCACAATATCTGTGCTTAAATTTTTTTCTTGAAAAAAAAAAAGATAACTGCAGGAGAAATCAACAAAAGTCAAAGTCGAATTATTCCCCTTCCTGATTTCAAACAATAATCATATTCCTTCATGCCCATCTACATATAGTGTTCTTCCTTTGTGTAAAGTTTCATCAAAATCCTTCCAGTGGTTTAAGAGGAGTTACGCTTACGAGGTAACCCATACATAGGGAATCAACGAAAAGTAAAACTCGAATTATCTCCCCTTCCTGGTTTCGGACTTATATTCCTTCAAGCACATCTCCATGTAGTGTCCTTCCTTTGTGTAAAGTTTCATCAAAATCCTTCAAGTGGTTTAAGAGGAGTTGCGCTTACGAGGTAACTCATACAAAGGGAGTCAACGAAAAGTCAAAGTCAAATTATCTCTCCTTCCTGGTTTTAGACAATAATTATACATTTTGTATTTCTTCATGCACATCCCCATATAGTTTCCTTCCTTTGTGTAAAGTTTCATCAAAATCCTTCAAGTGGTTTAAGAGGAGTTTCGCTTACGAGGTAGCTCATACATAGGGAATCAACGAAAAGTCAAAGTCTAATTATCTCCCCTAACTCGTTTCGGACAATAATTATATTCCTTCATGCACATCTCCATATAGTGTCCTGCCTTTGTGTAAAGTTTCATCAAAATCCTTCAAGTGGTTTAAGAGGAGTTGCGCTTACGAGAAGTGTGGACAGACGGATGGACAGCAGACAGACAGACAGGGTGATTCCTATATACCCCCAAACTTTGTTTGCAGGGGGGGGGTATAAAAATAGTAATGGTGCATTACATGATACCCCGCCACGTTTCAGGAAATTTCTAAGTTAAAAGGGACATAACTCAAGAACTATGTGTACCGCTGAACCCAAAATTATACTTGGCCTGTGTTATGTGGTAAACAATTTACATACAAAGTTTGAAGACAGCATTTTATTTCATTCACAAGCTGTGAGTATGAAACCCTAAAATTTGCAAAAGTTTCAAGGGGCATAACTCCAGAACCCATTGAACCTTTGAACCCAAAATCAAACTTGACCTGAGTTTTGTGGTAAACAACTTCCATAACAAGTTTGAAGACCTTGTGTTATTTTGTTCACAAGTTATCAGTCGGAAACCCTAAAATTCGCAAAATTTCAAAGTTTCAAGGGGAATAACTCCAGAACCCCTAGGACCTCTGAATCCAAAATCGAAATTGACCCGAGTTTTGTGGTAAACGACTTACATACCTAGTTTGAAGACCTTGTGTTGTTTTGTTGACAAGTTATCAGTCAGAAACCCTAAATTTCGAAAAATTTCAAGGTTTCAAGGGGCATAACTCCAGAGCCCCTTGGACCTCTGAACCCAAAATCGAACTTGACATGAGTTTTGTCGTAAACAACTATAACATACCAAGTTTGAAGACCTTGTGTTATTTTGTTCACAAGTTATCAGTTGGAAACCCTAAAATTTGCAAAATTTCAAAGTTTCAAGGGGCACAACTCCAGAACCCCTGGGACCTCTGAACCCGAAATCGAAGTTGGCCTGAGTTTTGTGGTAAGCAACTTACATACCAAGTTTGAAGACAGTATATTATTTCTTTCACAAGTTATCAGTCGGAAACCTTCGGGGGATGGACGGACGGAATGAAACACAGACGGACGAACAGATGGAAGGACGGACGGACGGACATACGGACGGATGGAAAGACAGACGGACGGACCCATGACTCAGGGTATCACATAATACTTCGCCACTACATGTGGCAGGGTATAAAAATCAAAAGATATATCAATTAATTCATCACTATTTCTAATAATTGCTGATCAAATGAAAATACTTGAGAGAGTGTAATATATTTATTTAAAACTGACACATACATGTACAATGTATTTCTCGTAAATACGCATGCTAAAAATGAAAACAGATATGGAAATGTTTTTAAAATCTAAATGTTTAAATTTTATGGTATCTTACCTGAGTTAAACATGCAAGCAAAATAGTGAGACATTGCTGCAAGGATGATACGATGACATTTGAACTTTTGTCCTTCAACTATAACCTCAATGTCAGAAAAATGACCTTCATCCCATTCTTTTCTAATTCCTCGTGACAATTCAGGAAAGTACAGACTTTCTACACTAGGTTCCATGTTTAATCTTGCATACTTCCTTGCCCAAAATCTGAAAGTATAAGAGGTGATACTTGTTTGAGAAGAATAAAGAGATATATATTGAATAAACATACACAACTACACCAGACAAAATCTGAATCAAGACAAAGAAATAGATACCGAAAAAATTTAGTTTTCATTTTGAAGTCATTACATGTATATATATATATATATATATGAACCAATGATATGGGATAGGTCACAAAAAAAAATATAAATAATAGTCCAAGTCCATTGTTATCCTTTCCTAATAAAAGAACAGAAGACAATACCAACTAATTAAGGTCCTGGTGTCTAAAACTGCAAGTCCATCTCGGGCATCTGACCAAATTTTGAATTTCCTATTAAAATGTTCTAAAAAAAGATTTTGAATGGTTTATTGAAAGTTAATAAAATAAAATAAGCAACATTTAAGCTGTGAGTGTGCAAAAACATATCACTTTTCTGAAAACTCTAATTTTGTTAAGGGGAGATAATTGTGTAGAAATAAGGTGACTCTTATTTTTTACTTGACATTTCCAAAAAGTGATTTCCTAAATGCACTTCATATTACATTTTCACCAAAATCTAATGTTTTATTAAAACAAATAATTCTAAAATTGTATTTTCTCCCTATCATGTTTCTATAGACATGATAGAGACTATATTAAAAAGGTAAACATGGTAAAAGTCTTGCTGTTTTGGAAGCTTCTCTCGGGAAAACAAGTTCTGTGATGTACTGAATTTTTAGTAGACTTTGAAGTAAGTTTTAATAAAATTTTAACTACATGTACCCAAAATTTTAAAAAAATGATCATTTTGTTCTAGTCCCCCCTCCCAACTATCTTAAGGATGGTGCATCTATCAAGTTGATTGCATGATAATTAGGCCATGAAAAAATAATTAATTGGTCTCAGACCCTCCCTCATCTAGTTGGAGGCTTGAAAAAAGCCCCTCATTGACCCTATTTTTTGCCATTTCAATAAAATAAAAATTAATAAAGGGCTACGCCAAGCGCAGCATGATACGACCGCAGCATGTCGACCACTGAAATTTGAACAAGTGTAATTGGAAGTGAGTGTGGACATACTAAAGAGCTTGACACAATAATTGCATGGACACAATAAGGGGATTGACCAAGTAATTAGCTGGACACAAACTAGGGAAAATGAAAAATTAGCCCTTTTGACTCCTTATGGTTCCTCTTTGTCCCCTTATAGCTCGAAAACGGTAAGAGCTACACCAAATCCATTGACATACTACTGAAAGCTTATATCAAGTGGAATCTTAAGAAGAAAATCCCATCGAAATCCGTCGAAAAATAAAAATTTCATGTAATCTGCAAGTTTCCAGTTTTGGCCCCTTCCATCCCTTATAGGTCAAAAACGGTAAGAGCTACGACAAATCCGTTGACATACTGCTGAGAGCTTATATCAAGAGGAATCTAAAGAAAAAAATCCCACCAAAATCCGATGAAAAATAAAAATTTTAGGTAATCTGCAAATTAGCAATTTGGCCCCATTTGACCCCTTATAGCTAGGTAAGCAAACAAGTTACCAAAAATCTAATAACAAAATGCTGTGTTAATTTTTCATAAGCAATCCAATGAAAAAAACTGCATCAAAATCGGATAAAAAATAAAAATAATAATTTTTTGGGATTAGCCCCTTTTGGGCCCCATTTATCTCGGGAACGGTACATGCTACGTGAAATCCGTTGGCATACTCCAGATTGGAAATTTCCTCAGGAGCACACTGAAAGAAACCCCATCAAAATCCAATTAATAATAAAGATTCTACAGACAAATATGTGAAAACACCCAATTTAACCCTTTTTTTGCCCCTTTTTTAAAAACGGGTGGGGTCACAATGACCAAAACTACTGCAACCCTTCCTTTTGTACCAAAGAACATTATATTAAAATTTCATAAGGATTGATTTGCTGGAACAAAAGGTATTGACCAAAAACAAAAGTGTCTACAGACGACGACGACGACGACGACAACGACAACGACAACGACGCCGACAACGACGACGACGACGACGACAGCACCATACCATTATACGACCGCAAAAATTTTTGCGGTCGTATAAAAATCACCTCCCTCACTACTTTTTTGGTGGTTTTTACAATGTAAAAAGATGCCTCATCTATTTTTGGGGCAAAAAAAAAGATAAAAACAAGTGTGGACCCAAATTGATGTCTCGCCCGTCCCTTCATGGTCACAAAATTGATGTGAATTCTCAAAATGACTAAATCAGAGAAACAAAACACATTCGCTAGACTGTAAAAATTAGTGTAAGTGACAGAAGCAATAGAGCAGACTATCATGAATCACCAAAAAGGAAAATATCTAGCAAACTCTCATGTCTACCCAAGACCAACCTATATACCAAATATCATTGACCTACCACTTATAATTACTGAGAAAATGACCTAATCACAAAAACTTGCTCACTAGACCATTAAATTTAGGTCAAGGACAAAAGCCATAAGACAGACTGTCATGTACTACCTAAGACCAACCTCCATACCATATATCATTGACCTACCACTTATAGTTACTGAGGAACTAAAGTAAGCACAAAAACTTAACATGTTCATTGGAGCAAGAAACTGAGGTCACAGACAAAAACCATATAGCAGACTGTCATGTACTACCCAAGACCAACCTATATACCAAATATAATTGACTTACCACTTATAGTTACTGAGAAAATGACCTAATCACTAAAACTTAACATGCTCACTAGACCATGAAATTGAGGTCAAGGACAAAAGCCATATGACAGACTGTCATGTACTATCTAAGACCAACCTACATACCAAATATCATTGACCTACCACTTATAGTTACTGAGAAACTAAACTTAGCACAAAAACTTAACAATTTCATTGGACCGTGAAATTGAGGTCACAGACAAAAATCATATAGCGGACTGTCATGTACTACTCAAGACCAACCTATATACCAAATATCATTGACCTACCACTTATAGTTACTGAGAAAATGACCTAATCACAAAAACTTAACATGCTCACTAGACCGTGAAATTGAGGTCAAGGACAAAAGCCATATGACAGACTTTCATGTACTACCTAAGACCAACCTACATGTACATACCAAATATCATTGACCTACCACTTATAGTTACTGAGAAAC
>MJUU01047875.1:131019-144130 GCA_002080025.1 Modiolus philippinarum | reverse complement strand
CAACCTGTAAACATCTAATCAAGGCTGGTATTTCGCATCCCTTATTTTTACGGTAATGTTTTACATAAGAGTAAAAAATACTTAAACTCGCCTAACAAACTTATAAAACCTTTAAATCGTCTTAATTCATAAGGGTTATAATTACGGTTTTGTCGTCAAGTCATTACGTATGGCCTTCTTTGGTATTAACATTGATTTTTTGATAGGGTCTTTGCACTTTAACTAAACACATTCTAAATTTCTAAAATCTGTATTGCATGGACACGGGTAATGTATTCCGGTATATACATGAAATCATTATGCTAAACTCCTCACAGGAAGGGATCTTGGTGGAAGCTGTATACTGAGGGTACATAACTTACTTTGTCAGTTGGTGATGGGTCTGGAGCTGGCATGTCAGTTAACTGTTAGTAGTCTCTTGTGATTTCATGTTTTTGTCCGTACATTTAGTTCTTTCAGTTTCATTTTTCACAATTGACTCAGTCCTGTTGCCAACTGAATTTTACTGTTGTTACGATTGTTTTTTGATTTATCACATTGGCTGTAGGGGGAAGGTTTGGATCCAATAAAACTAGTTTAACCCCACCGCAGCAGGTTTGCGCCTGTCGTAAGTCAGGAATTTATTAAGCCTTTGTGTGTCTTGTCCGTTTTCTAGTTAGTTTACTTTATGTCTATAGGAGTCTAGGATGATGTTTATTTCGCTGGACTTGATTGCTCTTTGTTCAGGGGCCGACTCCGACCTGTCGTTTGGGTGTGGGGTTTTCTCACCGTTCATTGAAGATCTTATGGTGGCTTTGAGTTGTTATTACTCCGTTTTGGGTCGTTGTCTCTTTGACACATTCCCCGTTTCCCTTCTTTATTCTATGATAAGAGTTCATTGTTGAAGGCCGCTTGGTGACTTTAAGGTGGCGAACACCAATAAAGGCTTTGTTCCATTGCTTACTTTTACCATGTATAAGTGGATACTGTGTCGCGTGTGCATTTACTCAATATCTTTTTATTGCTTATGGCTTAAGAACATATGTATTCATTTTCACACCTAGGTTTATGCAAAATATGTTTTAATTTAATACATGTAACATCATTCTACATAATATTCGTAATGTTAGGTTTTTATAATGAATGTTTCTGCTGATGCAGATGGCCCGTCACGATGTGCCTTGTTTGCTTTTATGTTCATTCTATGCCTCGTGAATCCCAGTACAGAATGCCATATCATGCAATAGATACCAAATAATTTGTTTAAGTGATATCAATTTTATCAGTGTTATTCTACCACTCCTTTGTTGTTAATGTTTAAACTTTTAAAACTTTACCTTATTTATATAAAATTTCTTCACTCTTGCAATCATTATAAAACTAGAGGCTCAGACACTGAGCCTGAATCGCCCACCTGACAAAATGCTTGCGACAGGTGATGAAAGTGATGTTAATCCAAGAGGATCCTATGTTAAAATATGTCTGTGCTGGCGGTCTTGTTTTTATCAGATCAAAATAAAATAAGCAATCTTAGTTTGACTGTATTTGCTTCAAGAATTTCAGCGCATGTGATGACAAAGATGTTTTCATATTGGGGTACCAGTTCCAATGCCAGGAGACATTTTTTTTGTCCGATCCCAACAAAATGAGCAGTCTTTGTAAAGGACCTTACATACATCATTTCTGTTAAGTTTGGCCGATTTGCTTCAATAATTTCAAAGCAGATGTTGAAAATGATGTTTTTCCCATAGGGTCCAATGTCAAAACTAAGATCAGCGCTAGTGGTCATGTTTTTTATCGGATCGGAACAAAATGGGCAATCTTTGTGAAGACCTTCCATACACCATTCCTGTGAAGTTTGGTTAAATTTGATTCAGTGGTTTCAGAAGAGAAGATGACAATGTGAATTTCCCATAGGGCAAATGTTAAACTATGTTCCCTGCTGACGGCCATGTTTTTTGTCGAATCATAATTAAATGAGCAATCTGTGCAAAGGAGCTTTAGTACATCATTCCTGTAAAAGTTGGTTGAATTTGATTCATCAGTTTCAGAGGAGTTGATGAATTTATGATTTTTCCCATAGGGCCCTATGTTTTTATCAAATCGTAACGAAATGAGCAATCTTTCTAACGGACCTTCCATAAAACATTCCTGTAAAGTTTGGTTAAATTTGCTTCAGTGGTTTCAGAAGAGAAGATGACAATGTGAATTTCCCACAGGGCAAATGTTAAACTATGTTCCGTGCTGGCGGCCATGTATTTTGTCGAATCGGAATAAAATGAGCAATCTTTGTAAAGGACCTTTAGTACATCATTCCTGTAAATTTTGGTTGAATTTGCTTCAGCAGTTTCAGAGGAGTTGCTGAAAATGTAATTTTTCCCATAGGGTCCTATGTTAAACCGAAGTTCCGCGCTGGCGGCCATGTTTTCATCGAATCGGAACGAAATGAGCAATCTTTGTAAAGGACCTGTTATACATCATTCCTGTAAAGTTTGGTTAAATTTGCTTCAGTGGTTTCAGAGGAGAAGATGAAAATGTGAAAAGCTAATAGACGGGCGGACGACGGACGTCAAGTGATGGCAATAGCTCACACTGACCCTTGGGGTCAGGTGAGATAATAAAACAATATAAAATCGAAATAAAAGGTAAAAATATAAAAAGCTAGATGCGACATAAAGTTGATTTACATATGAATGCGTTTAAAATGCGACTCAATATAAATGTATATTTACAGTTGCCGAAGGTACTATCAGAGTTTGGTCCAGTGTTTACAGAAGGCGTGGTCAGTGATTGCTTTATCCAGTCTAAGTTGTCAGTGTTTGTGTTTTGATTCCACCCACATAGTCCTTTCTCGAAATGACATGTTTCACCTCCTGTGGTGAATAAAAATATATTAAGCAGATCTTAAATCTATTAACCTTAAAGTAAGTTGTTTAAGTTGAAAGTTTGCATAGTATCAGCTTTGTGGTTGCTTTTGACTTACGTCAATGTTTTATTTTTCTTACACTTCTTTTCATGAATTTTATACAAGTGAGGGTACTCATTTCAATTATGCATTCAAGATTATATGAAATAAACACTCAGTTTCAATCAGCGGTTCACATGTTACCAATGTATATGATTTGTATGAATGTTTTGATTAACAAATTATATATGATTTGACTATTGTAAAAAATGGCTAGAAAATTATGGAAAATAAGTCGTGTGGCTAATGAAATAACCAAAAAACTCCAAAAAGTATTATTCTTGAGCATGATTTCGTTGATCACTAACAAAGCGTCTTCTTTCACACAATTGATTGTCTGCTTTCATTGAGCTCCAATATTCTTATTTACCCTGTTTTCCTTGACCTTAAAGATTCATGTTTCCCCTTTTTTAAATTGTTATAGAAATACAGAACCGCAATCTGAAATCTTTTCACGCAATTGCCTCTACGAAGATTTTTTTCTTTTTTACATGTGACGAAATATATTTTCGTAAACATGCTACTTCTTAACTGAAAAAAAATGTTGGTCACATTTGGAAATCATAATGAGTGACTTGTATGTTCCATATCATCACTCACTCAGATTAGCAATCTCATGCTCAAAAATAACTATAGTCGAAATCAATAAGCAAAAACTACAGTATAACTTTTTATTGTAGCATTTTCGTTTAGTCATAAATTTTAAGTTGTTTGGTTCACTTTTTAAAAATTGCATCAACTTCAACTTAACCTGTTACAACAACATTCACAATCTTTTCTGCAGTTGTACCATCTGATTTTGTTAACTTGCACACATATCTCCCAGCATCTGAGAATTTTACATTTGTGATCTGGTTAACTGCTAGGTTTTTGACTTGATGACATGTTCCTGGTTTTGAAACAGATAACTGCGTCCCTGACTGTACTGGTGCAGAACAGTTAATATCGACATTGCCACCCTTTTGCACTGTAATGGTCGTGTTCTGTGGATCATAGAATCCAAAATCTAAAAATGCAAATCAGACATTTTACTTTTTGTTGAGTTTATTTGATCAATTATCTTAAAAACAAATGAGAAAATTATAAATGATATCCATACAAAATTCATTGCATTCTTTGGTAGAATTCTAATAAAAACTAACAAGAAAAGGCTTCAGCAGTGGACTGGTCAAATACAACTCTTGTTGGCTCTTTCTTCCTTGTAAAATGCCCTTCGAAAACTCCACTTACTCTGAAGCGGGTATTAGTGGATCGTCAGAGGGTATCCTTATTTCAATGTACCTTGCAGGATTTATGTGAAATTTAAAGTAAAAATGAATATGGTACTGTAGAGATTGGACATATTTCCAATTCCTAGGCTATGAACTCACTATCGACCAAGTGCGAATCGATGGGATAATTATCGATGAGTCTAAATAAATGCGATTCCGATAAAGGAATTATTACTGTCATAGAATCAATAATGTTTACGACAGTAATAATGACTTTTTCAACAATCGTTTATACTATTTTGACTATCATAATGATCTCGTTGATTCACACTTGGTCGATAGTGCAACTGGTTACTAGTAAAATATGAAACATTACAGATACTGTAAGTTATCGTTTGATTTTCTCTAAGTAAGGAAGGTTGGATTTAATATTTAATATATAAGAATTCAATTTGTGTTTGTGATATATAAAAAGATGTTCATCAATCATTTGTTACCGTTACACTGTATTTTTTTTCTTTCTTTTTTTTTATAAAAGGATGGTTAAATCGGGATATGAGTCTAAGAAACTTAATAGCTAAATCAAAACCTGTATTTTTAGTTACATAATTGACATCACTATTTAATATCAATGGCATCATCAAATCAATTTTTGAACATTCAATGGACGAAACAATTTCTTTTCAAACATGGTATAAATTTCAGGGTATCCAATAAGTTTGTAATATTTAATTTTCATTCTCTGGTATAGGACACTACAATTCGGTAAGAGGCAGAGAGGTGAAGATCTTATAAATACGTGTATATACAAATGTACCTATTTTATGTATTGCGGAAATGATGAAAAATATGTACGTCATAATGCGATAAAAAAGTGTTCTTCCTCCGTAAGACGAACTAAAATAATTGTACATGTCAAGACATGCAGTTATGGTTATATGCAAAATATCATGTTTGTAGAGCCGATCTGAGGTTCATTTGTGTCTGTCTCAATCAGTTTTTTACCATTTGGCCTACTAAGTGTTATAGCATATTGTAAACCTATTATATTAATATATGTCGTTTTGAATTGGTGCTATCACGCTAGTAAGGTATATGGGTCTGGTATCTATGCAACCAAGCAAAGTAAGTGCGAACCCAAAACGAATAATCCAAAAACAATTACAACATCGGAAACAACAAAGAAACAGAGACACAACATGAGTACTGCACAGAAAAGAAAAATGAAGACACACGCACACGCAAAGATGCACAACAAAGTCACAGGGGCCGGTAACATACGATATTGATAGACCGGGCATATATATGTATAAGAAGGAGAAGGGAAACAATGGAAGTCCAAAAATTATATACCACAACATTTCAAAGTCATACGACGGCAGCTTTTTATGGGAATAATTGTCTCAAACTCGCCCATAAGTTTGGCAAATAATTATATTTTCATAAAATATAAACTTTCTTACCTTCACTTGGCTTTAAAACATATTTTCTCCCTTCGAAACACTGATATTGTCCCGATGTAGTTTAAGCCGGCCAGTGTAGGGTGACGAAGTAAATCTCGAAATGAGAAAAAAAGTAAAAACTTTATTCGTTTCCTCTCCGTATCCGACTCCCTCCTTCAGTGAGCTGGCTAATCAACATTACGACTGGATTATTTAGGTTTATAACAATAACATTATTGACCAATCAGAAAACTGTTCTCGTTTCATTCAAAATGTCGACGAATGTTAACATTCTATTTCTGTGACACAAACGATACGCCAAGTCGCTGAAGACTGTTGAATTTGACCATTTATGTGCGTGAATTAACATGGAACGTATTTGTGCAAATGTGGAAAGTTATATTTAAACAAGATTTTTTCGTGAAAAGGCAAAAAACATTGATTGAAGTGGAAGAATTCTGTTGATTTTATGGCCTACTTAAACTACATCGGGACAATTTCAGTGTTTCGAAGAGAGAAAAATATATTTTAAAGCCAAGTAAAGGTAAGAAAGTTTATATTTTATGAAAATATAATTATTTGGCTAACTTATGGCTGAGTTTGAGACAATTATTCCCATAAAGAGCTGTCGTCGTCTGACTTTGAAATATTGTGGTATATAATTTTTGGACTTCCGTTGTTTCCCTTCTCCTTCTTATACATATATATGGGACCCGGTCTATCAATATCGTATGTTACCGGCCCCTGTGAACAAAGTCACCACTAAGCTAAATGTTGAATATATATAAAACAAAAATAATGCGTTACCTGTAAGTGCGTTGTTGTCTGAAATAAGACGTAAATATAAAATATTTGAACTTTGAATTCTGCAGACGACATGTTTGTTCGTGATATTTTGATACCCTTATTTATCTGGAAGACGGATTTTAAATCTTAAAAATAAATATTTCACTAAACATCGACTTTTATGAATGGTGCAGTAATACAAATAGCAATGATGGCAGCAACAAGATGGTAGAAATTTGAAAATTGACACTTTGGCCCGGGGATCAATTTACTATCAAATAGCTTGAATCAGAGTAAACATTCAAAATAGTTAAATGTTTTATATTTTTATAGTTCTCGTCTAAAAATATATAAATTAAAGTAGCTCCTTTTTGAACGTATCGAAATAGACGTCAAAGGAGATAAGAAAACATATTCTTTATTTATATGGAATCTAGACACAAGTTTGCTCTAAAGCATCTTCGGGAACATAAAAAAAACCAAAATGTTCATTGATCGAACTCACAGCATGATCGATTTCATAAGACGACGTCATACAAACATTCATCTTACTTTCTTCAAATTCAGTTTGAATAACGTAATCATTTAGCTAAAGTTTATTACTGTCAACATTTGGTAATTTTGTTCCAGTTTTCCAGTGCTAAAATTTGGTGCATGTCAAGACCGCGTTTTGAAAATATATTTTGCATTAGTACCTATCATGCCTATATTTTTGACACACGTCCAAATAGCCTGCTTTACACATCTTCCAGAAAAACTTAAATGGATATGATTATCCGCTACAGTCAGTTACACAAAAAATGTTGCACTCATTCATACGTTTACTTGTAATATCTTTTTTGTCTAAATCCATTTACACGGTTTCGTGTTGATCTTTCTTGTTTTTATCCTGTTGTGAATGTCGGGAGCATTTTTAAGCTTGAAAATCTCTCTCTCTGTGCGCGTCAATATCAAATATTTCTGATAACTGATATTTGGCGGGGGATATTTCTATCACAGTCTACTAACTTATGCAGTCACATGTTGTGTTCAACTTTGGTTTAGTTCCATCCAGACCTGCTTCTCCAACGTCTCCTTTATTTCCAGCTAGTCCTAAGAATAATTACAATGATTGAATTAATATAAAAAATTACCGATAACATAAATGGATCCTGATATTCCGCCTGCAATACGGCTTAACGAATTAAGTCTTAAAATTTTAATTTAGGAACAGTCATGATAATCCAATATTTAGTCCCGGCTCTTATTTCAACGAAATATGATGAAAATTTCTCATGCTAGGGTTCCTTTCAGTTTTTCCTTGTGTTGTATGTCCTTGGTACTGAATTTGGCATCCTATTTTGATATTTTTGGTATTGAGTACTCCTGGATTAGCTCTCCATATAATTTTATTCTAATGCTGCTGATGAGAGGTTTCTCCATTGAAACACATGTACAGCATAACGAAATTTCCTTTTTAATATGCAACTTCTGTAATTTAATATTTTTAAATTTTAATGCTATTAAAGGCCAACTAAAGAACATTACCCACATTTTCAATGCTGATAAACAGGACACGATTACAGAAAATATATAAAAATGAACCAGTAGGGGTTAATCGCAGGAATCCGTAAATACAAAGTATGAAAGTCGGTCACTAATAATTGGAATTAATATTCGGAGATTTTTGTAACTCTAGATCAAAAATAGCACACCGACGTAATATAGCTTCAATTTTGTCATTTGTTGGCATTCACACGCAAAAAAACATAGATTGTTTTTTTTTTTTTTTTTTTTTTTTTTTTTTTTAATATTTACCATATCTATTAAAACACTGTTTCTAACAAACAAATGGTAAATTATGACTACANCATGACAAAGCAGAGGTAATATATTTGAGTGTTTTACCAAATGTAGACTTACCAGTTTCTCCTTTCAATCCCGTACTACCTTTTTGTCCCGATTGACCTCTCTGGCCTGTCTGTCCTTTGCTACCGGTCGGGCCAATGTCTCCTTTTTCTCCATTTGTACCTTGTCGACCAGCTTCACCTTTTTCTCCTTGGTCTCCCATTTCGCCTTTTGCACCTTTGTCTCCGACTAAACCTGTGTTCCCCTTTGCACCTTTCGTACCTCTGATGCCTCGTGGTCCCTGTGGTCCTGATATACCTTTACTTCCAGACTGACCTGGTAATCCAGGAAAACCTTTGATTCCATTTTCTCCCTTTAAACCAGGAATTCCTGTTCAAAAATAAATGTCGATTCAATTGATAAATAGATAACAGAATGTCACATTTCCTATATAACAATGATTTTGTTCACGAAATTGTTCACCAAAACACGCATACAAACAGAGTATTCAGTAATAAGGAGAAATCTATCAATTGTGAACCACAGCCATTATGATGCAATGTTTGATTTCATCTTTAGGATGTAGTAACGTGTAATTATCAAAACATTACTTTTTAAAACTGAAGCCGTTTTAATATAATCAAGTCTACCGACCTGTCATGGGCTACTCAATCCAATAATATAATAAAGAAAAAATACCAATGTGATAAATCAAAAAAACAGTCGTAACAACGGTAAATTTCAGTTGGCAACAGGACTGAGTCAATTGCTAAAAACGAAACTGAAAGAACTAAATATACGGAGATATACATGAAATCACAAAACACTACTAGCAATTAACTGACATGCCAGCTCCGGACCCGTTACCAACTGACAAATTAAGTTATGTACCCTCAGTATGCAGCTTCGTATTAAGTCTTCAAACAAATAGACCACTTCAGAAACAATATCACTGATGGTGAAATGGACAAGAAAATATTCGATTGGTTTAAGGTGTTTTTTTCCCTTGTCTATGACCTTAGTGGTCTACCTGTTCCTATTGTGCAACCAATACAGAAATTTCATTACTCTATTGATGTGATAAAACTGACCTATACTTATAGCCGCAGGACAGTTTGTAAAAAAAATGGAGACTCGCTATTGTGAACTAATCTTAATTAATCAGGTCCTTTTGAATTGCTCAACAATACTATTGTATATTGTATATCAATCTGTACTGGTTCTCGAGAGTACCATTGGATTAATAAGATAATTATTTTGTTCCATTATTTTAAATGTTTACCTTTTTGTCCTGGTAAGCCAGTTTCTCCTTTTATACCTGTAGAAACAGTAAAATCTAAAATATTGATAAGTCTACATATACGTATATAGTCTTACATTGTCACTTTACGGGAAAGCCAAAGGACACTGGAACTTCAAGACAAACCCCTCCCCATAAAACTGCTACCAAACTAATAGTAACAGCTTCATTCTTTACAGAGCTATACTATCGAGGTACTTTTTAAAATTTTCAAAATGTTACCTGAGGTACATTGATCAGCAAACAGTGTATTTAAGCCATGCTATAGCGATAATGGGGAATACCAACTTGGCTGTATTGTATCCTTTCAATGATCTTGTCAATTAATGGTCTGCGTAATGCTAATGATTCATATATCGCTCCGGTGAGATGATTATTGTCATTCATTGTGAAAAATTATGAAGTGACAATTCAAATTCAACAAGTGCTCTGTAGAGCCTAATTATTGATACATAAATACGACAACAGTGACATAATTTGCATGATATCACATTATTATGAAAGAAACCATCCTCTTATTTTAACTCTTGTTGAATAAATATGGATTAAATGGTATACAACGCTTTTCAAATAACCATACGGGTAACAAACATCGGTGAAGCGAATAATGAATTTAATGTAACAATATTCCGAAATTACAACTTGCCTTTCAAACAGATTTTGGTGTCATTTGTACAAGTCTTTTGCAGCAAACTTTCCTGGAAAATACGAAATTTGCTTACATAATGCTGTGCCTGGTAATTGAGACATATTGCCCGATCAAACCTATTGTACTTATATTGAAATATTTTGAGATACTTGACAATTCCATAGAATACGCTCAGTTATTAACTAATTTTGTTATCAGAAAAACAGAAACCATAGAACTTAAATGCTAAGCATTACCTGTAATTGTACTAATCCGTTAATCTCTTGTGAAGTCTGTCTGCTTAAAAACTCATGTCGTAGTTGTCTGTGTAGTTCTGTTGCAGCTTCCATTCCCTAACTATTATCTAAATTTATGTAAATTAACTCCCTTCATCGTAGTGATTATTCGGATTTCGTTTGGTTTTATGCATTTTAAACACTTTTTGAAATTATGGATTCCCTTTGTTTGGGTTCTAGAGCTGCTGATAAGGAATAAATTTCGGAAATGGCCATACAGCTCATTGAAATCATTGCAGTTGGAGTTAACATATGTGGTTTGGTCTCATGTTCATTTACTCCATATCCTTTCGTAAAATAAGGAATATTTACGACAGGAATATCCCAGAACTAAACATACTAAATCTTACCTGTGATTGTACTATCCCGTTGATCTCTTGTGAAGTCTGTCTGTTTAACAACTCATGTCGTAGTTGTCTGTGCAGTTCTATTGCAGCTTCATTTCCCTGACATAAAACACAAAGGAATTAAAATAAGCATATCCTACAAATGTTTCGGTATTTTGAAAGAGATGAAATAGATCATTAACATCGAAAATGAAGAAAAACAAAGAAAGACAAAAATGATCTAATTTGATGCAATATTGTTTTTTTTTAGAATTTTGAGTTTCATTGCTCACTGACTGTATCAACAATAAAAGGATATGGGTAAAAACACTTAAGACAAAGTGTATATCAATATATGGTTATAATAACAAGGTCTCAACAATGAGCTTTGCTCATATTTCATACCTCATACCTCATGGCATTAGTTTCAGCGGAATGTATAAGTTGATGTCGAACAACATTACATCTGTCCGATTTACTCCATGGATAAGGGATAGCAAAGAAATATCAAATCAAGAGTCAAAAAGTGTTTACAATTACTGTAATCTGCCGCACATGTTTAGAACGTTTACTTGACATGACGTGATTGAAACACGGAACGGGTAGCAGGTTTGTCCGTCGCTGTATTTTATACTGAGCAACACAAGAAATGTACCACTTTTTTTCATATTACCTAGCTCCCTAGATTTTTTAGCCATATCAACCCTTTTTATGTATTTTTTAAATTTCAAATGTCCAGAACAAGCAAATCATTTTTGTCCCAAAAAATGTCATTTTCAAATCACAGCAACGCGTTTTGTTAAATGTGTGTGAAAACAAAATCAAAGAATTGCTTTTCTCAGAATGAGCTTGAAAGGAAGTAGTATTGTCAAAAGTAAAAACACTAGTTTTTTTTTACCAAATCTTACAGGTAGGAGCACAAAAGGTACAAAATTCACCCTTTTCAACAATTTTTGCAATTTTTTTGTGAAAAAGTGGTTTTTTTGATAAAATGAAATTCAGGATTCCTAAAAGTTTCATTTTTTTTTTCCAGAATTTTGACTTTGGGATGAGAGAAACAATGTGTAACAAGGTGTGTTTGCGAAACACTACATATGCCCCCAGATTCTACAGGAAAATATATGACAATACCCAATTTTACCCCTTTTTGACCTCTGTGACCTTGACTTTCGAAATATTTTTTTTGCATATTGACGTTCCTCTTGACAAGACCTATACACTTGCCAAGTATTAAAAGTCTATCTTACATAGTTCAAAAGTTGTTTATTACCATAAAAACTCCCAATTCAACCCCTTTATTCTGAAACAAATGAAACCCCTTTGGGCCTCTTGTTTATTGGAATGGTTTTAATTGTTAAATCTATCTGTTTAAACATGCTATAAGAAACCTACAGAAAAATACTGCATCAAGATCAAACAAAAAATTTAAAAATTCATTTTTTTTTTCAATTTTACACCTTTGTACCTCTTGTTTCTCAAAAACGGTAAATGCTACCTCAAATCTGTTAACAGACTACAGTTGCGCAATTTTATTGGCAATAACATAAAATAAAACCTGTATAAATAGGATAATTAATAAGGATTCTACGGTCAAATATGTGAAAACAGCCAATTTCACACTTTTTTACCTCTGTGACCTTGACATTTGATCTCACCATTATTATTATTATTATTATTATTATTATGCATATTTATGTTCCTTTTGGTTAGACCTATACACTTGCCAAGTATGAAAAGTCTACCTTACATGGTTCAAAAGTTATAGCTAAGGTTAAAGTTTCGGACAAACAGACAGACTGACACACAGACACACAGACAGGACAAAAACAATATGCCCCCCGATCCTCGATCTGGGGGTATAAAAATTTCAAGATGTTTCAGCAAGTATTTGAAGAGATATTTGCTGTTGGACTTTAAGGTACATAGAAATACATGTTAGTGGTGCGTTTCTTTTGATGTTGAGTATATTTGGTAATACCTTTAAAGAATAACAAATAGGGTTGACCTTATACATGTAAATGGGTTTCATTTTACCATATCTTATAAATCTTGTTTAGTGAATGCAGTATGGAGTAATTTTTTTCTGTCTTTTTATGACTGTATGTAAAATAACAATGAAAGAATTCACAGGCGCTCGGGTACACTCTGTAATTTTCACCTTAGTGCCTCTATTCCAACCTTCTATGCGCAGAATCGCCATATGTTTACGTTTTGTGCACATTTTGAGACACCCATATTTTCACTCTATATATAATATCGATAGAGTGAAAATATGGGTTGTCTCAAAATGTGCACAAAACGTAAACATATGGCGATTCTGCGCATAGAAGGTTGGAATAGAGGCACTTAAA
>MJUU01047875.1:109290-130051 GCA_002080025.1 Modiolus philippinarum | reverse complement strand
TTTTTTAAGCTCCTTTCACCCCA
Source organism: Modiolus philippinarum (assembly GCA_002080025.1). Taxonomy (NCBI): domain Eukaryota; kingdom Metazoa; phylum Mollusca; class Bivalvia; order Mytilida; family Modiolidae; genus Modiolus; species Modiolus philippinarum. The sequence goes on along the minus strand of MJUU01047875.1, from coordinate 130,028 downwards.
CTATATTCAACCTGGTCATAATGTTTAAAAGAAGTGATTTTACTTGAAGTTTGAATTTTGACACTGAAACTGATGTTTCAAATTGTAACACAAAATAAAACTTAAGTTTAAAAAATATTTGAGAAGTAATTTTTTAGATAAAAGACCTGTTATATTAATTTGGGTCTAATATTACAGGGATTTGAAACTATTTAACAAACCAGTTTGATCGAATAAAAAGCAGTGTCCCGGCTACGATTTTCGGCTGGAACTTTTGATTTACTCAACATAAAATCATTCTGAAAAATTTGCCGGAAAGCTGATTTATCGCATATTTACAACATTAAATTTTCATTCAAACAACAATGAAATTCTTATTAAAAATGGGTAATAAATGCACCATGAGTTGTTTTCTTGTGTAAAGAGGTCGTAAAATTATCGAGAACCATCAAATAAACAAATGACAGTTATCGATGATTAGTATGGGTCAGAACAATGAAAATAAAGAAAACTTTAACTCGCTAGTTTGCATGTCAAATTCTATCCTACAATTACAAAATTTTACCAGGATAAAGCTCTTTATATTGGCTTTATAGCAGTATATAATTTATGCAGGAAAATTTTTTAACAGTGCTGATGGATTTTGACTGATGTGACCACGCTCATGCAATTTTTAGAAATAAATTTTGGAGTTCAAACACTAAACTTTTCCCTGTGTATTTTAATACTAAATTTTCAACTAAATTTAAAGAAAAATATACAATGATTCGCATCGAAGTTTCATCGCTTCAATCATATAATAGTTGTGGCATTAAATATTATGGGGAAAATAAAAGGTGTACTGAAAAAAAACGTTATGAAGTGTAAAATTTCGCGGTATATTTCTAAAAAATCAAATTATCCAACTTTTAGAGCAAAGTTTGTGTACTTTGGAATAAATCTATTTTACAAAAACTATACTATGATTTTAAGCAATCTTTTTTCTATAAAATGACGTACTTTGTATTAAAATCGGTGGAAAAATGTAGCTGTAAAGTGTACTAAAACTTTCCTATGTTTCAACAGAGAAATGCTAAAAAATATGATGATTTACAGGTAAATCTCCCGAGACACCGAAATTATAAGAAATGTGAATGTTTCAAATCCCTGTAATATTAGTCCCAGTATTAATGTAGGAAAGATATTAGCAAACACTTACAGTGGCCTAAAATTACGATCACATCCCACAATCTACCAGGGAACTGCAGAAGAAGGAAATGATGAAAAATAAAATTAATACGGAAAAGAGAACAGGAAACACTTACAATGTCCGAAAATTACAATCACATGCTTCAATCTACTAGGGTACTGCAGGAGAAAAACAATAAAAGGACAACAAGCATACATGGACAGCGACAGGAACTCGGGATAGCCGGACTTGGTACCGGCACTAGCAAGAGCTAGCGGTAGTGTTAAACCGGTTTCAGGGTACCCAAACCTCCCCTTTCTCTATCCCTTTTCCAAATAGTGAAATAAACATACAAATAAAACCAAATACAGGTAGACTACTATCTCAAAGACCACAATCATGTGAAGGAAAGAAAATTTACAAAGATGGTCAAGGAGTGCTCATTGCTAAACTGCCGGCTAGCTCAAGGAGTCTAGTCTGCTGGAAAACCCTGTCGCACTACGGAATAAAAATCAATTCAAAACTTTCGAAGAGTTTGGTAAAGGATTATCATAGATTTTGGCAGTATCGATGATAGGCTAGTATACCTGTAAAATCTTCAGGTCATTTGATTGCAAAACCAATTTATCAGAATCATGAAGAAAATCTTTTCAATATCCCCTATTACGTAAAGAATGTAAGATACATCAAATTTTTGTACATATATTTAAAATATTATAAAACTGATATATTTTCAGATTCCTGTGTATCACCAGATATTTTAGTACCTTGGAGATTTTATAGTAACTTCAAAAATTATTCATGTTTAGAAAACTGCTATACTATACCTTCATTTATTACATAATGATTAAAATAGTTTTATTTTATTGGATGAAAACCTGTCACATGATATTCAATTAAAATCGAATTGACTCGCTTTTACTTTCACTTTCATTTCTCGGGTCTGCTTAAAAACGATATTGACTCGCCGTGTTAAATAGCCAATGAAAAACAGAATTACATGCGGTCACGCGACTTTCGACCAATCAGAATTGCCGTATTATATGTATGTTCGGGAGACCAAATATCGAAGGAAGAAAATGGCGTTGGGCTAGCAGGAGACATTCGTTGTTCTCTATTCACATTAGAAGCATTTTGCAACAAGTAGACTGCTATTTACAAATACCCGGAAGGTGATCGAAACTAAGAACATGCGATACACAGTCGGGGTATGCGTTTTAGTAGTTCTGAAAATATCTTCTTGTCTTATCACAGGAATTTCAGACTGAGTAACGCAAGGTTGGTTTTACTAAAAGAATGGAATTTCTAATTCTCATGATATATTATTATATGAAAAAATCTAAACTTTGCGGGGGGGGGACTTGTACATGTTGCAGAATCGATTGATTTTCTTTACATGTTTCATGTACAGTACATATTACATGTTGTTTTTGTACATATATATAAATTAATTAAAAATGTCATGAACCTAAGATAATGTACCGATAGCTTCTTGATGCATGAATCTCTGTTTGAAGATATCGAAAAGCACACTAAAAGTAAGTACAAATGTACAACTACCTATGACAATTTTACAAGATATGTTTTCCTGACAAAAAATCGTTGAAAACCCTTACAATTACCAAGTAAGATGATGCATATTATTATTATGTAACAAAACAATTATGGTCTTTTGTATCGGTCGATATGAGTTTTAATAGACCTAAAAATCCTAACATTAACCTCCGCCTCCAGCGTCGGTCAATATTAATTTTTAGGTCTATTAAAACTCATATCGACCTCTACAAAAGACCATAATTGTATAATATTTAAAGAGGATATCTGCGAAATATGCCCATTGTTTAAAAAATCTTCATAAAGGACCACCACAGTTTACATTTGTTTGTTTGGTTGTTCACCTGCTTTTTCGTCGTTTTGCGCTTTAAAATTTTGTTACTATCTTGAAATAGCGATCAATCAAATGATTTTTGTGCCTAGTGTTTCCAATATATATTCCTCTTTGGATGAATAGTTTGGAAGCATTTTTTTTATGACATTTTGCAGAAAAATTTATTCAACAATTCATAATAGAATTATTTTTTTACAAAAAAAACGTAGTTCCTCTGGACCATTTCTCAGAGACATATACAGTCATGGGTTCATAGGAAGTGTTGAACTTGTCTCACTGGGGGTCACTAAGGAATGATCCAAGCAGATATTTTGAATTGTGTGAAGAAATAATGGACAATGACTTTACTGTTTTAATTCTCCATCTTTCTTTATTGTAACCTGGATTGAAGCATTGAAAAAAAACAATGAAATAAACTTTGTATTCATCACATACGCACAAAATTCTACTCACTATCGCATGCTTAAATACACTGTTTTACAAAAAACCTGTTTCACTTCTAATGTGAAACATTAGATACAACTGGGACGGATATTGCCAGAATATTTACATCTGTTACTACCTCACTCAACTAATAGACAAAGCCATCGTTCATTCGTCAAGCTGAAATTTAATAAGAAGGGCTTAGATGCTATCGATCGGGGCAATATACTACATAACAAACATGTTACCTCCAAAATCCATCCTTACTTAAAGGACTTAACATTTCCTTACATTTATATAAAAACAATTGCCACCGATGTGTTCATTTACAAGTGGGTATCACAAGAGATTCAAATCAAGGACTTTTCAAAGATCTAGCCTACCTGATTATTCTTGTTCTTTCTCCAAAGTTTTGTATGGTGCTGCTGGTCACGTTATTACTGGGGACCTTAACATTGTTGAAAGAGATAAATGTTGAGAGCTATTCACCAAAGATCCAATAAATCGTGAACCAAAGCCTAAAAACTGAAAGAAAAATTTCTTTTTAAGAATGCAGTGGAAATACATACCAAAACGATGGGCGAGAAGGGAGAAGTTAGCAGTTGAAACAATCACTGAATTGATCAAATTCGTAAAGTCCTTGATCTTACATTGTATACATGGCCTCAAGACATCTATAAGCCTAAGTTAAAAAACGTATTGGAAGATCCCAACGTTTTGAATACGTTGCCATTCCAAATGACAATTACATAATTTTTTTTCCAGCAGACCAAGCCCATAACAATATCAGATATGTCAGCAAAACACACTGCTTTGATTGCTTGATAAAAGAGATAAGTAATGAAAATTCATTTGACAACCGAACTTGCCCATTTTACAGAAGGAGGACATCATCAATCACAAATCTTTCCCGTCTTCCTTTGGTATAAGAGTAAGTGGCAAAAACAACAGTCTTCCTTTAAGTTATTGGAAATAAGAAGCACAGAGTTGCGAAAATATTTTATTTTATCAAACAGAACTAACCCAAATCGTCGAAAACTCCAAACAGACCGATATAATCCTCCGAGATCTATATTGGTTTATATTACTCCATTGCACTACAAAGAGATGATTGTGCTCTGACGAGATGAATTGTGATCCTTGAAACCCAACTTGTACAATATAAATTACATGCCAGAAATTAAGTTGATAGTTTGTACTACAAATCTTAATATTCATACACCACATGAAACTACCTTGATCACCTTCGAAATGAATTTATTCACCATGTACTTACATCGAAATCTAAACAAAAATATAAAATACTAAATACTGAAAAAAACTACAAAGATTCAAAAACAGCGAACATAACATTAAAATGCGAACACATATATGTACAATTTTTACAATTATCACAGAAATGAAGAAGAAAAATGACTAGTGAATATTTAAATCTAAATGATGTTATTGCTGTCAGTATTCATCTAATGCTCAGTTTATTAACAAACACAATTACTGTATTTACACTACTTAAAGTTGTTCTGGATTGGTGGTAGCTGAGATGACATGGATCCTTTAATGCATTGAAAATGTTTTGGTAGGCTTTTATGTGTGATCACTGAATGGTTTTTCATTCCATACGCTCGGTGTGTTCCATCGGTTGGGTGCATAAAGTTTGTCCTATAGTCTGCTTGACTATGATATCTCGTAGAGAGAACGGTAACGCGTTTCTTTGTAGGTTCTTTAACTGGTTTGGAAATAATGGCTTTTCTCGGATATCTTAGAAAGTTACCATTACTTGGGTAAATTGGCTCTAAACTTTTAGTGGGAAGGATTACACTATATCCTCCTACAAGATTTATTTGCTTTGTATTATTGTCTACAGGTATGGACGCCTTCGTCGACGAACTGCTTCCAGTATTTGCACGTGATTTGACAGCTTCTATATTTCGAAAGAACACCTCATCGTTTTTTAAATTAAGACACAAGGACGAAGTGATTACTTTCCCGTTTTGTCCCATGTATTCAAATCGATACTTTAATTTCCCAAACCAATCTCCTGAAATCCCATTCCTAACCTCTCGACCTCTGGATAGTCCTTCGAGCTTAACGTCTATGCCATGCTCAAGCAGGGATACTGAAACACCATCTGGTCTCTCAGTCAGATCAATTACCTGTAATATAATGTAAATATATCCTTAAATGATTAAAAACCGAAACGATACGTTGACACAATCAAATGCAAAAAATTAAGGTTAAGATAGCCTCACACGTGTTTGAATGATCCACCAGTTTGAAAACGGGACGCATGGTAGCAACGGAATAGATGGTTTGTCGAAATGGCTATAATGTAGAAGTTTTTTTTTATCAATTTTCCTTGCAATCTTGGCCTTGTTCATTTGACTAAATTAGGACTGCTAGATAGATGTGATTCAAAACGTCACTTGACTATTTGTCTTTAAGATGTGTTGATTTATTTGCTCCAAAGACGCTTGATATTTGAAGAAATTAAATTTGTTGCATTTCCGATAATCAACACATGATATTGCGATTCACATGCATCTTTCTAATTTTAAGTATCTTCATATCACGTGTTCGTAAGTTGATAGGGGACTAACTCTGATGCAATACCAGACTATCGGTTTTGCAATTCTATAAATTATGTGTTACAAAAATGTTACTTCATTTTCTGTTTGTGAGCAGTGTGATATCTAACAAAGTAAGCCCAAACTTAACCTTTTTTCCAAAATAAATCTTTTTCATTCTTTAAAATGCAGAAAGACAGATGAATAAAGTCCCGTAGTTTTGACTTTATTTTTCAGAGAGCACCATAGAGTATAGAAAAATGAAATGTTATCTTCTGCATATGCGCATTTCGACAACTTTTGTCTCATCAGTGCAGATCAAACCCAAAACATTTGGACGTCCATTTACCGAAAACTTGTAAAAGCTGATAACAAGAGAACAAATAACCAAAAGATTGGCGAAAGTCAGATTAGTTAGGGATTAAATATTCTAACAAATTTATAATATTTAAATAGTCCCTCGCTTTGCTAATTATAGTAAATGAGAACCGAACCGTCAATCCAAAACGAATACTCCAAGGACAATGGCAACATCGGAAACAAAAAAACAAACAGACACAACACGAGTACGGCACAAAAGAAAAATAAAGACACACACACACAAAGATGAACAACACTGATGCTACATTTAAACGTCAGTTAAATGAAGTCAGAAAATTATGATTTTTTTTTCATTCGGCATTTCTGTGTTAAGTGATATTTATGGTGTTTTAAAATCCATTAGATATATATATATATAATGTTACGTATTTGAACACTTGCGATAATGAAGAATGTCTTATTTTGATAGTATCTTAGAGAGTTTGTATTTAGCTTTGCTAGAAGAATTGTCAAGTATTGGGATGTAATTCAGGCAACACATTTTTGTTACAAAGATATGAAACAATAATATAACATCTTTGTTATAAGCTCAAGTTTTGTGTGTGTCTTCAAAAGAAAATGACATCACATTTCCTAATTGTAGCGAGTTATAAAATTCGGAAACCGATCATTTGCATCAAACAATCTGATAGTTTAGAGTTTGTGCTGAATTCTACAAAACTTAGGTATTATAGCTTGAAAAATAGTATAAGACATTCCTAATTCAGATAAAATCCTAATTAATCTTACAGGTGTATAACAAACGGTAACATCTTAAAACAATTGCAGAGGAGGAATATATCTGTCCATTCCGGTGGAAAAGGCAAACATATTTAAGCATTACCAATGCAGTCACTTTTCAACAGGCACTGCCAAATACTTATTCAAAGCAATGGAATAAGTATGACAGAATTGCTCATAAGTGGCAATTTTTTGAGTCAAAAAGTGTTCATAATTCATCGGCAAACGAATACCGAAGCAAGCATAACTGAGGAGAAACATTATAACTTCCATAAAATAATGGGAAAGATGAGAGAGAGAAAAATAAATCATAAATCTTCTGTATCAATGAAAATATTTTACTTATTTTCTTATTCATTATAAGATATATAGGAATTAAGAAAAGTCTCTTTACGAAAAAGACTTGCATAAGAAAGACAAACAACGACGCCACGAAAATATCAATTTAAAAATGCTGGATAACTAAATTACCGAACAGAGTGGTCAAGACCCTTAGTCCATGAGACAAAAAGACAAGCCAGGCTGACACCACCGGCATAATTGTCGACCGAAAAGGTTCTGACTTGGTACAGACATTTCAAAAGAAATGGTGCGATAAACCGGTTTTATGGCTAGCCAAACCTCCCCTTCCATTGTGATATTGTCCAGTAGCATCTCAAAAGCAATTGTCATTGAAAGGTCGTAGAAGTTAAAAGAAATGATCCTCTCAGTACTAAGTGAAATAAGAATCTTGAATCACAGTTCGGACCAAAACTTCATATTTTTCCACAAGGGACTGATATCTATTAGAGAACTTTTTTAGTTATCGTATGAGACGGAATTTATTGAAGCCTTGATTAATAAGGCGGTCACAGAGATATCCACGTCTAATGAGATAGTCTGTATAATGTTTGCTAGCAATGACTCAGTTGTGAAACATAGAAAAGCTAGAATATTACTGTCCATGTTAGGAAAATAAATGATTTTGAAATTTTTGAGATTGAAGGATCTACAAAACAATGTAGCATCTTTTTTTTTCTTTTACGAGTCTTTGAAGAAATTCAGTCTTGTAAGAATATAAGAACAAGTCTGCAAATACAGGTGCCCAATTAGTGCTCATCGGTATGCCAACTTGCTGTTGATATATAGCACCTACAAATGTGGCAAATATATTATCAAGCCTACTGCACACCTGTTTTTCATCGGAGCATACTTTTCCTTTGAAATCGGTTTTTGAAAAAAAAAATGTGGATTATAACCTAATACAATATTTTTTTAATCGGCAAAGGCTTTTTGAATTATACTTTTGATTAGTGATTTTAGTTAATCATGAGGAAGTATGGTAAACAATGTGAAAAAATAAATTGTTATAGAGAATGTTTTGAGAAAATGAACGGGATTCAAGAATTTCCGATAAATCCTTCGAATTTTTAAGTATCCAAATGTGAATTATGTCACTGATTTATGAAAGTAATAGTATTACGTAAAACTCTTTAATTGTCAAAAAAAATGAAAAATTATATATTGGTTATAACAACATTTAGAAGTCATGGTTGCTGAAAAAAATGTTCGACAAAGAAACTTTAAAAACTTTTTGTTTCTCTTTGTTGTTGGTAAATGCAAATATGACAATGAATTTCCAATGAAATTAAATATTTTTATACGTACCTGACAGAAATTATTCGAATTTTGACAAATCTTATGTGAAAGATGACTTCTGCTTTGATCTCCATACAGAAAATAGTTGAAATCTTCACAATTGTCTCTTTTTGTCATATCAAAATGCCTAACCATTGGAATATCTTCCACCATAACAGAAACACCAGAAAGACAAGTAGTAGATTTGTCCCCTGGATTACCAAAATAACAGTTCACAGTATATGGGCTGTCTGACGATTCCGTCAAGAAACGCCCTAGAACATCTAATTTGTCATTTTGTATCAGTAAAGGCTTTCTATCAGCCGGAAATTTCCTTCTTTGGTTCACCTGCTCTTGTTTCAACAGGTCGGCGTCAGAACTGTTTAAAAACTTAAATTTTACGATAGCCTGATATTGGTAATTAGGGTTTTCGAAAGACGAAAAACAGTATTCTGCAAAAACTGTTCCGTCGCTGATCAATCCGGATGCAACAAAGCAATGTCTTGCTGGACTGTCCGTCAACTAAGAAAAAATTGATGCAAGATATTAGACATAGTATTAAGGATATGTAAGCTATATAAATGATGGATATTTCTATCTCTTCATTTCTTACAATTTTATATGACGAACTATCTTTGGTACAGACGAAAAATGGAAACTATCTGATATCAAGCGACATACTGGAATTACATATGATTTGAGCCATGTAATTGACAGACTCATAGTATGTCATTTGTTTTTGAAAAGTTGTAGCAATTAAATTACACTTCAATGGAATCAAATCATTCACCTAATTTCTACACACCATTTTGCTGTAGCACTGGACGGGTTTAACTCTTGTTCCTTAAAGGAGCGTTTTCAGTGAGGAACAGCAAATGCAAATTTCTGCCCATTTTTGTTTGACCCAAAACATGTGCAACAATCTTTGAACTATGTTATTTACGAAATCATGCCATTACAGCTACATCTTAGTAACATAATGTTGACGTCTCTGTAGCATAAAACTTAAAAATTAACCGCTCTCAGTGGATAAACTTATCTAATTCCTGTTACTAAATTTCCTTCCCCTTTCGGAGCACCTGGTGCCAGTCTTGATTTTTTGGGGTTTTTTTTGTTTGTTTGTTTTTGTTTTTTTGTTTCTTTGTTTTGTTTTGTTTTGAGGGGGGGTTCACGCTGTAAGTGTCTTTGATTTGAATATTGTGTTTTTATTTCTGTGTTTTGTTGCTGTCGGTTTCAATGTTTGTTGGTGTCCCCGATTTAGCCATTGATTTCGGATTTTGTAATTTTAAAACCGTTTTTCCTTCGCATTTCGACTGTTGTTTTTTTTCATCATACAAAATATCTATCCAAAATATTTTGTCATTATTTACTCTAGCCGAATAATCTCCCAAATAATCTTACCCTAGTTACCTTCTAGTGGCAATTACAGTGATTTTGTTTGATTAAATCTTTAGTTAGTACATACCAGGCCAATATTATCCAGTATGGTTTGCCTCAAAACATTTCCAATCATTTCAATCCTGTCATGATCAGCAGTCCAAGGGTTCATTACTGTATTCACTAAAACAGCCAACCCACCACTGCCTTTCAACTGCAAGCATAAAATGAAGGTTGCCACATGAGCAAGATAATAACTTCTTTCTTTGGAATTTCTTTGGAATTTTATCTCCGAGATACCAATTAAAACAAAAAAATAACACTAACAAAGCTAAATTGGAGTACATTAGGTATTTTACGAAGGAACTGATTGGTTGGAATCTATTTTATCCCTAACATTGAAGTATACAAATGCACTAGAGTATAGGCGAAGTGTAGGCATTAGAGTGCAAGACGTATGTATGCTGATATTAAAGTCTCGTAATTCATTTACAATTACAGATATAAAAAATATTAAAATCTTGACATAATCTTATTCAAGGGTGAGTAGTTCCTTCTTTATGTTTATGACCCGTCATGTGTGGAATCATATGTCAATTTTTGTGAAGACATATTGTCGGTAAATGCTGCTAAACGATTGCAAAGTGAACATTTGGCATTGTGTGTGTGTTTGTGCTAGGTCTTTTGGATTTGCTTACAATGTAACAGCAATTTCATCTAAATTTGACAGGAAACTAGAAAATAATCTTACTTGTAGATTTAATTGAACTTGGCATTTACTGACAAACTGACGATAATATTTACATAAACGCTAAGTCGGAAGCTTTATATTTCTTTATACTATATGATGATATGGATTTGGCAAAAATATAAACCAGTTTCTTTAAATTCTCATGATACTGCTGACAAAACAGTAACTTAAAAATGCTCCTTTTTTATTTTTTTAAGAAATAGTTTATATATAACTAGTTTGATTAGACCTGCAATGAAGAAACATAAGTTATCGAAATGCCTATATGCAGAAACCAAATTAACAATTACTTGAGAATTTTGTCATTTAAATCATTAAGTTTTTCACTGATAAAGTGGCATGAACTGCAGGACAAACGTATGACTGCAAAATGCAGACATATGAAAATTAATGTTCAAAACAAACAAAAAGTTGAGACCAGGAATGGTTAGATAAGACGGCTAAATAATGTTTATGATAAAAGGTGTTTGCAATGGCAACGAAGTGATACGAAAATTAAAATATGTAGGTGTGATGAGCCACGATTAAAAGATGAAAATATGTCAAAAACACAAATAATAACAAAACACCGTAAAAGTTAATAAAGCAACTTTTTTTTACTTTTTAAAACTTTAAATGGTATTTTTGTCGACATATTTTTATCCTTTAATCGTTGCTCTCAACACCTACATATTTTAGATGATGTATATAGAATAGTCACAAGTTATTATATTAGACGGCCAACTTTATAAATCAAAGATAATATACTCACATGTAATGACTCTTTGAGCTGTGGAAGACATTTCGGAAATTTATTTTCGTCAATGAATGTTTTTCCCAGGATAAGTGGTATCCTCCTCACGCTATGTCGATTATTGACGTGCGATAATCGACAATACATTTCAGTGTTTAAATCATTGAAAAGGCTGACATCAGAGTTCAATTTGCCTCCAATTTTCAGGTTAACAACAAAAGGATTGATGCAAGTGTCCGACCCAACTTCTCTCAAGAAACTCATTGTTTTGTTATTCTGAAATGTAATTTAATTTTAAATTTCTGGATCACTTTGCAGAAATTAAGATTATACACAATATATTTTGTAACAATAATTATTTTGTCTAATATACTTTGTAATAATAACATTTTTTGTTGTTTTTTTTTTTGTTGACGGAAAGACAGATTTTATTAACCATGTATTATTTGTGTTTTTTTTTTGTCACTGATTCAAAAAAGAAGTATACTGAGACTTACGTAATCAATATGTTAAAATGTTTGATCGACAATATTTTTGTCAAATTCGGAGGCCGTGTTTTCCCACAAACAATAGGGATTCCTTTGGTAACTTACCGTGCACCACTTCTAGTTTACCTTTTCCTTTACTCGTATGAGGCCAAGTTTTAACAAGGGCTTACACAAAGTTAACAAAAAACGTTAAGCCCAGTCCTTTGATTTCAACTACCGCTACAAAGACGATGTGTTTTCTCTAACTAATCCAAAATTTAAGGAATATTTACATCAGATCTATCCCAATAACTTGAAATTAAAGAAACAAATAACTAAATACCGAGGTTACTGTGAATTTACTTTCTGCATATGCGCATTTCGACAACTTATGTCTCTTCAGTGATAAATCTACTTCAGCTTCGTTTCCTTTGATAGTTACCTTTCTGATTTCTTTCACAGATTTTCCATTTATGTTCCTTCTGATAAATGATCTAGCATCGTCCAATGTCCAACCAATTGGAAGTGGTTGAAGTGGCATAATGATGAAATTGTCGTCTTCCTTCCCCATTGTCAGCAATTTGCAAAACAGCAGTTTAGATCCAAGAGCACATCTTTCTAGTATTTTGCCATAACCATTTTTATGTAATCCAATAACCTATAAATAAAGTAAATATAAATCATGATTAAACAAAACAAACTTAACACCAGGAGGCAAAGTAATTTGATTTTGAGACTTCTTAGATTAACTTATTTGCTAGGATATAGATAGGCAAGTGAGAACTAGCCTGGTAATTGTAGGTTTGTCTCCTGTCCAACGTTAATAATAGTAACTTTGTTGAATTGCCATGATATCTGTTTTATTTCATGTGAATTGTAAATTTATCAAATTTAATCCCTTCGAATTGTGTCATTAAACTAAAGGGGTTCTATTCTTGTCACATCTTTTATATTATTACACTACACCTATTACAACAATTACGTCCAATATCGGTTGTTTAGGAAATACGCCGTCTATTCGGAGTAGTCGCGTCATAATAAGGAAAGCTATACTGCGAAACATTGTGCAAAACAGGTGAGGAGAAACGCCATCGATTATGCAGTAGATAACCCTTCCTATCTTTTTTAATAAAAGTGCAGACTCTTTGTGGTTGTATATAAAAGGCACAACATCAAGCTCCTGCTTTCTAGTGGCAATCAAATCTAGTTCCCATCCACCTTAATATTTTTTTTCTTAAATGTTTTTTAATTTACAATCTTGTGGCTTAAATGCAACTCTTTAGATAATTAACTCAAACCAACCAATCAATAATCCTTTTTTACTACCATAGTGTCATTGAATATACTATTTTCTTTCACTTAATATGTTATTTACACAATTATGATAAACTGTTTTATCAGAATGCAGATTTGATAAAATATATGTTATCATAAAATCGAGCAGGGCCGATTTTAAGCGATAAAAGTAAATGAAATTAGCTAAACCAACAGAAAGATTATGATTAAACATATTAACTACAAAAAGGAATAGAACTAAATTCACAATGTTGCTGCTTTCATCTTACCCTGTGCGATAACAGTACACTAGCAGCAGGTGCTCCTGGCCTCGACCCTTCTATTCCATATAAACCAACATTTTTGTCTCTGTCGTCATAAACTATTGGAGATTCTGTATCAATAAAAAGTCTCATAAATCCATTCCTATAACAAATGGCACCTGCTGAGTACGGTATCAGTCCTGTTTTGTGTGGATCAATGGTAATTGTATCCGCATATTTCAACGCCTTGTATTGCTTAACGCCATATGAACTTAGAATTATCTCATTGTTTTCACCATTGCTGGGTAAATGACTGTTTGGCTGGCCTGAATCCTTTACTAAAGATGCATAATATCCGCCTATAGCTGCATCGACATGGATGGTGAAATTCAGCCCCTGAAACGCAATTTATGTATTAAGGTTAGACATAATGAAATTGTTATTTTCATTTTAAATGAATATGACATTACTTTAAAAATTTTGTACTTTTCGCCCCTATGTAGACAATTAAAAAGTATCTTAAGGAAGTAAACGCCATTCGTTGCAGGTATAAATAGAAATTAATAAATTCGTACAAAAGAAAAATGTACGTATCCCGCTATTACTTCAATTCAGCAGGTGAATTTGTTAAGTATATTTAGATGTAAATAGTCATTTTTCAAACGTTCGTATTTCTAAGTTATTAACATCATACTTTGTTGAAAATTTAAGTTTGGGAATCGGGGAGGCCAAAGAAACCACGGTAATGAGTGAACCATAATATATAGAAAACTGTTTTAAATGTCACAGAAGAAAAAATGATTACGTCACAATGTTTTAGCAGAAAAGGTTTTCAATTTATTTTTCCTAGATTTAAGATGTACATATGAAAAGACCTATTTGCAAACATGATTCCATTATTTCTATATTCCAGCAATTTATTGCGTTGTTTGAATAAACGATTACTGCTCTTTCTTATTTTTTCTTCGGAATTTCGTAGGTACTACCTTTTGTGAAACCAAAAAAGGGAAAAGAGGGGCAAATTTTTGCATGCTAAAGATTAAGCGGCCTTTGCCATACGAAATTATTCTGCAATTTTCTATTAGGAAGTAGTCCAAATTTCAAATTGTGAATGAAAGAATATAGAGTAAATGCTTATGAGACAAAGTCTCTACAAGTACATGGCGAAAATAAGCAAAGGAACCACGCTTTTTTGTTGTTCTTCATCTTGAAGTCACCATGGGCCTTCAACAATGAGCTTTGCTCATACCTCCTAATAAGTTCAAGACGGCCCCTTGCAACGGTTTGAGTTGAATTCTTTGCTAATTGTCGAACAACGTTACATCCATGTCTTTTCTGGTCATGGATGCGGGATATTCAACAAACATTAATTACACTGGCAAAGTGCTCTTACAATCATTGTCATCCGTTGCCCGACAAAAGCACTAGTGTCTTAAGTTTGCAGACAATTACAACATGTAGACAAACACAGGGCATTCATCAAGTCGATTGGCGATCATCAGATGCACCACTAAGCGTCTTTCTAAGCTCCTTACTACTTTATTGGCCGCAGTCACAGATGACCTGAAAAGTTACTGTGATAAAGTCTTCTCCACGAGTGGCGTCAATCAGATGTGGATTCTAAAAAATTCTAAAGATGTACTTGAACAACTATCCTCTAGCAGTCTTACTCATTGCCACAGCATACAAACTTTGATTTTTCTACTCTTTATACTACCCTGCCACACAATAAATTGAAAACAATAATTTCTGATTTGATACATCAATGTTTCTGCACTAAAAACGGAGAACGCAGATACACTTACTTAGTAGTAGGGAGAGACAAAAACTATTTTGTAAAGAACCACACTGAGTCAAACCAGGAGTACATGGAGAATGACGTAATCAAGATGTTGGAATTTTCAATAGATAATATTTTTGTCGAATTTCGAGGTCGCGTTTTTCAACAGACAATCGGGATTCCCATGGGAACTAACTACGCGCCGCTTTTAGCTGATCTCTTTCTTTTCTCGTATGAGGCCAAGTTTTTACAAGGGCTAACACAGAAAAAACAAAAACATTTAGCCCATTCCTTTAATTTCAGCTTCCGCTACATAGACAATGTACTTCCTCTTAAAAATCCAAAATTCAAGGAATATTTACACCAGATCTATTCCAATGAGCCTGAAATTAAAGAGACTAGTGACACACCTACTTCAGCTTCGTACTTAGATCTGTTTATATATATTGATGAAGATGGACGTTTGAAATGTAAGCTATATGACAAACGTGACGATTTTAACTTCCCAATTGTGAATTTTCCCTTCCTGAACAGCAATATACCTACTTCTCCAGCCTACTGGAGTGTGCACATGGTACATTTCACAGCTGATTCGTTACTGTCGCGCATGTAGTTTATACAGTGATTTTTTTTTAATAGAGCAGAAGCACTGTCAAAAAAGTTGTTTAGTCAAGGATTTGTTCAGCCTTTGTTGTTTTCATCCCTACCGAACTTTTATGGCCGTCACCATGATATCATTGACAGATATGACGTGTCTGTGTCCCAAATGAAAACGGACATTTTCAGCTAGATTTCACGTCTTCACGGATTTGACATAACCGGTTTTGACTCAACCATTGATTGACTCACTGATAGTGTGACGGGTGCTGCTGGCGGAGCAGGACATGCTTACCCTTCCGGAGCACCTGATGTCACTCCCGGTTTTCAATGGAGTTCACACTATGAATGCCTTAGTTTTTAATGTCGTGTTTTTATTTCCGTGCACTGTAGCTGTCTCACGTCCTTATTTTGTCTTTGTTATTCTCCGTTGCGTTTTTTGCCATGTCTTTGGATTTCGATTTATGTGGTCTTCGCTTCCCTTGTTCTTTTGGTATTCTACTGCCGTTGCTTTTTTTTGTAAGAAAACTTGGCATTATAAAATAGTGACATGTGGGCACTTTAAACAGGTAGTTTTTCTCATACGACAAAATTAATAAGTTCCAAGAAACTTTGGCAGAAAAAAAACCAGCAGAAGTATCTAAAAAGATTTGGTGTACAATTTCGGACTAATTTAACAATTATGAGTCCTTGATATCCCGGGCATTTCTACAATTTTAATTTTACTTTGATACCTCATCTCAGACTGGTCTTAGTTTTTTATAACTATTTTCGTTTTTAATATTCTCATTAGGGGTAAAGGGGGGCAACAACATATCATTTAAATAACTAGAATTAAGCAGTCATGCAATCTATTTCATATCTTAAGCTGTTCGTATAGTCGCACGGAAACCAAATCTTCATACCTCCATACGATGTCGAATTGTGTATATTAGATTACACATAAGAAATACATGTAATACGTTATTCTGTTGAAAAATGTCAGATAAATTGTTGAAAATATCAAATTATGATAGACCCGAATTTTGCGCAAAATTCGAACAGCAGACAAACTGTTGATGTTTTCCTATAGATAAAATTAAACAAATTCTTTTTTTTTTAAACAAATCAAACAAAAACGTTCATAAAAATATTCAACTTGCGCAACACTAAGAGTACCTGTTTTTTAAAATGGTCCCTCAACTGCAAAATTTCTGCAAGTGGATCGACTGATCCAAATTCTGTTGTTCCGTGTACAGTTATGACTGTAATCACAGGTATCTTTTTCCTTAAACACATCTTAAGTTGGTTGTGTAAATCTAAATTAAGAAAGGAACACATATACTTTGAAAAAGTCTGACATATATTCTCATTTTGCAAAGCAATTGAAATCGGACGGGGAGGAAATTCCCAATTCTTCATATATATAAAACTATTGAGTAATTAGAGTACAACTTATTTTTGGTCTCAAAAAAAAATATGGGACCCTTTTTCAGAACAAAATGGGCAGGTGTTCCCCTTGCTATCTTGATTTTAAATATTGCTGAAATCATCACATAGCAGGTAGTAATTTTTTTCCTTAAAATTTCAGTTTCCATACCAATAAAATACTTGACTATCTAACAAACCAATTATGATAAACTTTTCAATTGATAATCGAGCAGGAATTATCCCTTATAATATAGGTAATTAATTGCTGAAATCATAACCTGTAAGATTCATTCGTCCATTTGCATCGACTTGTACTTTTATAAGATTTCCATCTCCAAATCCTAGTATTTGCATTGCTTTTTTGAACGAGTAATGACTTGTAGATGACATCAACACAACAGGTTCTTCTTCAAAACCAAACATCTTCATGAACCTGCTCCAACCAAGATGGCGGACGGTATATTTTTCTATCATTTTTAAATATCTTTTGCCGTCAACTTGTTTTTGTATGTACAATGATAAATCGACAATGTCATCAACGTCGAGGTTAATTAGATTCCATGCTGTACAATCCAGTATACTTCGATGTGAGTTCACACCAAGAACATATATCTGAAACAGTAATAAATGAATATTGTTATTGCTTCTAAAAGATTTCCGAACTTTTTGCTTAACCACTTGAAGCCTTTTACTCGAATAACCTGAAAGAAGATATTTGCTTTCCTAATATAATATTTTTGTTTATTTAGTCATAAAATTTCCATTTTCATAACACTTATGGAGAATAGCCGAGTAATTGATTTGAGTTGACGTTGTAAAGACAATTTTGTGCTGTTTTGTATTATTTTTTATCGGTAATTTGTATGCATTTCCTTTGATCTACAGAGACTGATATCTTATCACGAAATAATCGGGCCAGTGTTAAGGGTGCTATGCTGACGTCATGTTTTGAAACATATGTCCTGTTCATACGCGTAATTAGTTGAATGAAGAATGAGTCTGAATTATTGCAATAAACAATGAATTGACTGTGGGATACAACTTATATCAATTTGTTATAGAGTTCTATTTATCATTTTGTGAATAACCGATACATGAAAAAAAGAAATTTTTTGTTTTTGCTACGGACTTATCACGGAGTTACGCATCAAGCTTGCCCTAGCGGGCTGACTTGATACTGGTCGTAATGAAGTCCGTTTCAAAAACAAAGCGTCCTATATTCCATATGCATTGTGAGGTTTTCTGTCACATATTTAAATCTTATATTCAAGTATTTATTTTTCAATAAGGGAGAATTTCTTTTCATTGTAGATTAGTTCTAAGTTTAAATTGCTTCGTTCTTCTCAAGATTGTTTGGGAATTCCGAATTTAGTAACCCTCTTATGTTTGTGTTTTTTTATGTTCGAATCCTACTTTTGTTCTAATCGGAGTACTAGAACTATTCTCATATCCCTAGGTATAATGTTATAATTAAGTTCTACTACTTTTGCTATTACCTCTTGATGCTATATTTCTATTTTTTTAAATCTTATTATTGAAAGTTACTATTTTACAAAAAAGGTACCGTATTACGGAAGCCCATAGGGGACCTCTAAAGAACAAAAATAAAAAAATATTATACCGTTATTTCGATATAATTAAATCGTTATCTCGATTTATTTATATCGTTATAACGATATATTTATATCGTTATCTCGATAAATTTTTATTTTGTTATCTCGATATAATTATTTTGTTATCTCGATATAATTATTTCGTTATCTCGATATAAATATATCGTTATCTCGTAAAAATTATATCGTTATAACCATGAAATTAGTTTTGTATTTTCAAGAAAAAATACGATTGTATGGAAAAGTATTCGCGTTACGCTTGATTTTTTTAAACCGGATTTATTAATGTAGAAAAGATAACAGGAAACACCTACAATGGCCAAAAACCACAATTAATGACATGTCACAATACACCAGCGAACCGCACAAGAAAAAACAATAAAACGGCAAAAGACAAACATGGACAACGATAGGAACTCGGGATAGCCGGACTTGGTACCGGCACTAGCAAGAGCTAGCGGTAGGGTTAAAGCGGTTTATTGGCAACCAAACCTCCCCTTTTCTCTTCCCCATTTCCCTATAGTATAAAAAATACAAATTA
Organism: Modiolus philippinarum; assembly: GCA_002080025.1. Classification (NCBI taxonomy): domain Eukaryota; kingdom Metazoa; phylum Mollusca; class Bivalvia; order Mytilida; family Modiolidae; genus Modiolus; species Modiolus philippinarum. Next base: position 110,481 of record MJUU01047875.1, on the reverse strand, counting down.
AACCCAACACAGGTAGATTACTAACTCCAAGACCACAATCTTAAGAAAGAAAGAAGAACACAAAAGGTAATTTAGAAAGATGGGTCGAGGAGCGCTCGCCGCTAAACTGCCGGCCAGCTCAAGGAGCCTAGTCTGCTGGTAAAACACTGTTGCACTACGGAATAAAAATCAAACTCAAAACTCTCCGAAGCGTTTGGTAAAGAATTATCATAGATTTCAGTAGACATCGACAGTATCAGTGAGAGGCCAGTATACCTGTAATATCTTCAGGTCATTGGATCCCAAAGCCAATTTAACGGAATCATGAAGAATATCCTGTCAATATCTCCTATTACGTAAAGAATGTAAGTTACGTCCCAGTTTTTCTTGATTTTTTTTTTAAATCAGTTTTTGACATTCATTACAACATTTCAATAGAAACGATGGTAAAAAATGCCCTTAAAGTAATATTGATTTATATGATAGTCGAGCTAAAATTCAACGTATAAATTTAAGCATTTTTATTCCCACAACACGACGATATGGTGAGGTATAAATATTTATAATGACACAATATAAGGTAAATATACATCGGGTTTGGATACCCAGGAACCGGTTTAACCCTAACGCTAGTTTTTGCTTGTGCCGGTACCAAGTCCGGCTATTCCGAGTTCGCATCGTTATAGATAAAAATATTCATTTTGGCTGATGACCGTCTTTGATATGATGAGAATCTGCCAGATATTATCTCAAGTTAAGACAAGCCAAGGACTATTGATTTCAATTTTGGCGAATAGGCAAAGAAGTTTCAGAGTAGAAGATCTTTAAATGAATATCCTAGGAGGGTCGAATGTCATATTATGTTCTCCGTTGTCATCCTTTTTGGATTGNTTAAATTCTCTTTTTTTGCGGTCGTATAATGGTATGGCGTTGGTGTCGGCGTTTTTGGGCAGCATTGGTTCTAGTAGACGGATTATTATCAAATTTTAGTATGATGTTAAAAAGGAGAAAAATTGTTTTTTGTACATAATCGACTCTAGAATCTTTAACGTAGTATGTACAGTTCTCGAGATTAATTTGGCCAAATCTAAAAAAAATGTTTGTATTTTTTGTCCAATTCTGATGTGGTTTCCATTGGACTCCTTATGAAAAATTAAGACAGCGCTCAACTATTCTAGGTTTTTGGTAACTTGTTTCTTTTCCCAAATATGA
>MJUU01047875.1:96422-109202 GCA_002080025.1 Modiolus philippinarum | reverse complement strand
AATCTCTTGATATATGCTCACGGCAATATTCAACGTATTTGGTGTAGGGGGTCAAAGGGGCCATGATTGCATTTTTTAAATAATGTGAAATTTCATTTTTGATCAGATTTCGATTGGATTTTTTTTTTTTTTGGGATTCCTCTTGATATAAGCTTTTAGTAGTTAAACAATGGATTTGTTGTAGCTCTTATAAGGGGTCAAAGTGGTCAAAAATCGTAATTTTTCTAGATATGTGAAATTTTTATTTTGATCACATTTCAATGAGATTTTTTCTCTGGATTCCTCTTGTTGTAAGACAAAAGATTTACCATAGCTCTTAGCCCTTCCGCACTGTTAAGGGGCAAAGGGTTGAAAATAGTTTTTTGAAAATATGTAAAAAAAAATTATTGGACTATAATGGGATTGGTATCTCCGGATTCCTCTTATACTGAGGTTTAAGATGCCTACTTCGACATACCTCTTATAATTTCTGATCTATATAAGGATTTAATTTTTATTTTCCATAGTTTGTGTCCAGCAAATTACTGGGTCAAGCCCTTTATTATGTCCATCTAATTATTGTGTCAAGCTGTTTAGTATGTCCACACTCATTTAAATTACACGTGTTCGAACTGCAGTGGTCGACATGCTGCTTTCGCTTCATGCCGCGCTCGGCGTAGCATAGCCCTTTATTTCGTACTAAAATTACTAATTTTGCTTTGATACTGATTATGTTACATATTTAGATAAGATTGCTAAAACGTTTTATTAAATTGTCATCTAATTATCTATCACCTATGATAGAATTGACAGCCATTTAAAACACATGTACATATACTAAGTAGTAACGAAAATATCAAGTAGTGTCATCATGACAAATATGATACTTCTACTGTTACAGAATTACAGAATTGATAAAAATAACTTATGAATCAGACATTTCTAATTCTATTTACATATCAAAAGCTAACATTAAATTTAAGAAAACTTATAAAATGGTTCATTTGAGGATGAACACTTTATGTCCTAAATATCCATTAACACCCAAAGAATTTTTTGTCCATTACACTTCATTACCTATCTTTTACGCTTTACGCATTATTTACAAAAACAAATTATATATATATATATATATATATAGGGGTGTTTCCACAAATAACTCCCTCCCAACATAACGTGGTGATCCAAGACGGTTAAAAACACATCTATCAACAACGATCAACAACTCTGTCAAATTTCATCGCTGTACCTCTTTCCATTAAGCCACCGCTTTAAAAAGAAGAAAACTATCTGATTTTACAAAAACAAGAAAGGTATTTCCCCCTGGAAAATACCTTTAATTACGTCCAATATCGGTTGTTTAGGAAATACCCCGTCTATTCGGAGTAGTCACGTCATAATAAAGAAAGCTATACTGCGAAACATTGTGCAAAACAGGTGAGGAGAAACGCCTTCGATTATGCAGTAGATAACCCTTCCTATCCTTCTTAATAAAAATGCAGACTCGTTGTGGTTGTATAAAAGGCACAACATCAAGCTCTTGCTTTCTAGTGGCAATCAAATCTAGGTCCCATCTACCTAAATATTTTTTTTCTTAAATGTTTTTTAATTACAATCTTGTGGCTTAAATGCAACTCTTTAGATAATTAACTCAAACCAACCAATCAATAATCCTTTTTTACTACCATAGTGTCATTGAATATACTATTTTCTTTCACTTAATATGATAAACTGTTTTATCAGAATCCAGATTTGATAAAATATATGTCATCATAAAATCGAGCAAGGCCGATTTTAAGTGATAAAAGTAAATGAAATTAGTTAAACCAACAGAAACATTATGATTAAACATATTAACTACAAAAAGGAATAGAACTAAATTCACAATGTTGCTGCTTTCATCTTACCCTGTGCGATAACAGTACACTAGCAGCAGGTGCTCCTGGCCTCGACCCTTCTATTCCATATAAACCAACATTTTTGTCTCTATCGTCATAAACTATTGGAGATTCTGTATCAATAAAAAGTCTCATATATCCATTCCTATAGCAAATAGCACCTGCTGAGTACGGTATCAGTCCTGTTTTGTGTGGATCAATGGTAATTGTATCAGCATATTTCAACGCCTTGTATTGCTTAATGCCGTATGAACTTAGAATTATCTCATTGTTTTCACCATTGCAGGGTAAATGACCGTTTGGCTGGCCTGAATCCTTCAGCAAAGATGCATAATATCCGCCTATGGCTGCATCGACATGAATGGTGAAATTCAGTCCCTAAAACGCAATTTATGTATTAAAGTAAGACATGATAAAATTTGTGCTTCTCATAGCATACAGAAAAAACATTAATTGCATTTTTTTTCATTTTTCGCCCTATATGGAAAATAACAAAGCATAATACGAAAGTAAACGCTATTCGTTGTAGGTATAATATAAAAATAAATACATCATTACGAAAGATTAAGGCCTATTACACAATAACTTTAATTCAGCAAGTGAATTTACTATGTGAGTCACATGTAGATTTCTGTATATTCAGAAACCAAATTAACAGTTACTTCGGTTTTTTTTGTATTTTTTTACCGTTGGGCCGATGCCAATGCTGGTGAACTGTTTGTCCCCGATGTCAATGACCAACACAGTAGCCACTACTTCGGTGCTGGCTCGAAAACCGATTATATTTTGAAATTTGAAAGATCTTAAGTTAACGAAATTTTGTTTGAAAACTAAGGAGTATCTCCCTCATCCATATCTCTGTCCATAGATGAATTTTGGATCCTTTGGTTATTTGTTCTCTATCAGCTTTTACACGCATTTCGGTTTTTGAACTTTCAAATGTTTTAATTCGATCTGCACTGAAGAGACACGAGTTGTCGAAATGCGCATATGTAGAAACAAAATTAACAGTCACTTCGGTATTTTGTATTTTAAAACGTTCGTACTTTTAATGTACCCATAATCATACTTTGTTGCAAATCTAGATTTGCATTTCGGGAAGACCAAAGAAACCACGGTTATAAGTAAACAATACACATTAGGGTTAAGAAATCTCGTTAACAAGTCCTATTAGAAAAATTCAATAAAAAATGAACGTCACAATGTTTTAGCGGAGAGGTTTTTGAATTAGGATTTTTCCCTTGGTTTTAGATTACACATGGCAAAACCCTTTTACACATCATGCACATGACTAAATACCGGAGTTACTGTGAATTTAAATTCTGCATATGCGCATTTCGACAACTAATGTCTCTTCAGTGCAGATAAATTCTAAACGTTTGGAAGACCATAAGCTCAAAGTTGTTTAATTAAGGTCAAGTCGAAGTAATTGAACGCCATCTGGTGTTGTCTTGTTTTGAATTAATTTGGTGGCGTCCCTTTCTATTGTATGACGTTCTTGGGGAGGTAAAACACCTATGACGTTTCATATGATTTCCTCGAATGCATAAGGATCTCGTCGATGAAACTTTTTGTAAAAGGGTAACAAAATTGCCTCTTCTTATTAAAAAACAACAAAATCGACTCAAAAAAATATAATAATGAATGAATATTGAATAAATGCACACGAGACAAAGTCTCTACAAACACATGGCACTGATAATTATTGAAACACATTTTCATCGTTGCATACAACAAAAATTAACATAAGATTTCCTCGAATGCATTTTGATGTCATCACAGGAATGATCTCATCGAAGAAACTTTTTGTAATGTAAGGGTTACAAAAATTGCATTTTCTTACTAAAAACAACAAAATCGCCAAAAAAAAGAAAGAAAAAGAAACAAAAGAAATGAATGGATATGGAGGAAATGCACATGAGACACAGTCTCTCAGTGACAAACACATGGTTCTGCTAGGCAATGTAACAACGCCTTCATGCAGGTGTACTCTGTTAAAGGAAAAATTATTCAAGAGCAAAGAATGCTTTTTTGCCGACATTGCAATGAACTTTTTTATTGTTAAAAAAAACGATCTTGCAATCATTGCAAAGATGCAACTATTTGTAATATTGTTGTTAAAAAGCTACGAAAGCATCCAAACACAATCGAATATTGGCAAAAGATCATACGCCCCCGGCGGATCCAGGCTCCATGTGGTTCCAGGCGATTTTTCCCACTTTTATCAATTTTTACTTAAATTCTGCACGAAATTTCAAACATTTCCAGAAAAAAGGGAATTCCAACCTCCGGAACCCTCCCTCTGGATCCGCCAATATGCAATATCAATTCCTACCCAGACCAAATACAAATTTTTATAAAAGGTCATTCCATTATTCTGCGGTAGAAATTTGGAATAGATTACCAACTTTTATCAAATATTCAAATCCTTTGGAGGTATTCAAACAACATTGTTTTGATTATTTTTTAACAAATCTTAAACATGATGCTTTAACTTTATAAATTGTATTTATATCATTATTGTCTATTATTAATGTGTTTGATATATTAATTTGATATTTTATATGTTGTTTTTAGAGAGCCCTAATGAAAATTAGACTTGTTCTAATTAGGTTAACCTCTTTAAATAAAGAATTTATTTACTTACTTACTTACAATATGCATTTGATTTTTTAAATGCGAGAATTATTGCGTGCATTTGTTTCATTCATTTGCCGTGTTCTATGTTTAATTAATTGCAATTATTAAAAATCTAACCGACTAAATTTCAATTGAAGAAAACATTTTACCGAGAGAAATTAAAAAATTAAATAATGTGACATAAATGTTTTATATTTTAGTGTAATAAAAGTATTTCTAGACGAGAAACAAGTAACTTAAAATTGTCATTTTGAAGATCTTTATAGTCTGTAAAAATAATAAAATTTCTTTTGTTCTTTGCATGCTTTATTACAATCGAATGAACATTGTCACCGGGGTAAAAACAGAACTAATTTAAATAATGGAGAAACGCTTTGCAGTACAAAGTCAGTAAATTCATTTTCACAATTTATAGTACCAGATATACAGGAAGGACTCCTGCCAAGATACTGTTTCTGCAACTCTCTTCATTCGTATCGACGTCGGCAAATGTGATCCTTGACTCTAGCATTTTTTTCTGCACATTCGTGTATTTAAATTTATTTATAGATGGGGTCCAGACGATTTTTTACAATTTTTTCTTTTTATATTTCAATGTATCTCAAGCTTAGCAATCATCATGCAAAAAATCAGAATTTTGTAGGACATCGTCAATTACTTCGATTTGACATTAACTGTCAGTCTCATTGCGACGTAATGACGTCGCGACAGCGCAAATGAAAAAGGCCGAAAATTGTCAACATACGACCTTTTTGGAGAATTATACCGAAAAAAAGAAAACTGTAGGATATCTGCCTATTTCAATTTACAAGTAAACAGTATTTTAATATAACGATTTGTGGTTTTTCCCTATATAAACAGCTTAAATATGACATTATTTTGGGGAATTTCAATCTCTCCTAGATAAAGGGTACCCCCTTTTATTTTTACATATTCTGATGTATCTCTGTTATATGTATAAATGTGCAAAAAATCAGAAATGTGTAGGACACCTTCAATTAGTTCAACTTGACCTTAAAACTGATAGAGAACAAATATTGCTGCGGTCAAGCAAGTGGCAAAACTTTCAGTTTAACAAACTTAATATTTACACCCACGCTCTCTACCTTTCATTGACCCACCGTCGTGCAAAGACAACACTGTATACATTTGTCAGGTTTTCACGTCTGATATATCTACAATGTAGACATTTGACATCGATGAATCTAACACATTGTGTAAGCTTGGGTAGTTAATCTTGACTTCATTACAATACAAGTTTTGCCACTTCCTTGACTGCAGCAATACGATCTAAACGTAAAGCCAAAATCGGCTAAGGACAGAGCTTTGCATGAGGGAGATATTCCTTAGTTTTCAACAAAATTTACAAAAATTAGATATTGTAAGTTTCCAAATAGAATCGGCTTTCAGGTCAGCACAGAAGTACTGACTACTGGGCTGGCGAATACCCTCGGGGACTAACAGTCCACCAGCAGTGGCATCGACCAAGTGGTAACAAATGACTAAATACCGAAGTTACTATGAATTTAAATTCTGCATATGCGCATTTCGACAACTAATCTCTAGTCTCTTCAGTGCAGATAAATTCTAAACGTTTGGAAGACATATGATGCCAATAATTTCTATATCCCAGCTATTCGCTGAGGGCGTCGTCTGAATAAACGATTACTACTCTTTTTAATTTTTGGCCGGACTTTACGAAGGAAAATACTTTTGTGAATTAAAATGGCAGAAAATGGCAATATCTGCCCTACTTCAGATTAAATGTCCCGTACCATACGAAATAATTCTGCAGTTTTCTATTGGTAAGAAGTCAACATTTCTTATGCATTTTTCCCATACAACAAAAAGAATAAGTACGGTGTACCAAGAAACTATCGCAGAAAAACCAGCAGACGCTTCTAAAAAGATCTAGCTTACAATGTTTACCTTGTTAAGCAATCTTAAGCATTTCTACAATTTTAATTTTACTTTGATCCTTTGTGTTAGACTGGTCTAGATTTTTTAATACTACTCTCCTTTTTAATATTGCTTATTATTGGGCAAGTAAGAACATATCATTCAAAAACCTAGAAGTAGCAGTCATGCACGCTATCGCATATCAAAAGCTGTTGGTATTATCACACGGAAACCAAATGAACATACCTTAAGAGCTCGAATCGGGTTTCTTAGTTAAAACATTGGAAACAATACGGCATTCAGTAAAAATTAGGTCAGATAAACTGCTGAAAATATCCACTTATGATCGACCAAATTTATGTGCAAAGATGCAAACGCAAACAAACTGTTGATGTTTCCTTAAAAATGACGTGTGCAACATTAATAGTACCTGTTTTTTAAAATGGTCCCTCAACTGCAAAATTTCTGCAAGTGGATCGACTGATCCAAATTCTGTTGTTCCATGTACTGTTATTACTGTAATCACAGGTATCTTTTTCCGTAAACACATCTTAAGTTGGTTGTGTAAATCTAAATAAAAAAAATGAACACATATACTTTTAAAAAATCAAACACATGTTTTAGCAAAATTATTGAAATTTAACGGGAAGGAGAATCCTAATTTTTTATATAAATAGAAATACTGAGTAATTTGAGTTCATCTTATCTTCGCTCTCAACAATATTATTGGACCCTTTTTCAGAAAAAAATGAGCAGGGGTTTGTCTTGTTATCTTGAGTATAAATATTTCCTCACATGGCAGGTAGAAATTTATTTCTTTAAAGTTTGGTACCAATGAAATATTGAACTATCTAACAAACCCATTATATTAAACTTGTTAATGGAAAACTGGGCCGGAATTACCCCTTATAGGTAATAAATTGCTGAAATCAAAACCTGTAAGATTCATTCGTCCATTTGCATCCACTTGTACTTTTATAAGATTTCCGTCTCCAAATCCTAGTATTTGCATTGCTTTTTTGAACGAATAATGACTTGTAGATGACATCAACACAACAGGTTCTTCCTCAAAACCAAACATCTTCATGAACCTGCTCCAACCAAGATGGCGGACGGTATATTTTTCTATCATTTTTAAATATCTTTTGCCATCAACTTGTTTTTGCATGTACAATGATAAATCGACAATGTCATCAACGTCGAGGTTAATAAGATTCCATGCTGTGCAATCCAGTATACTTTGATGTGAGTTCACACCAGGAACATATATCTGAAACAATAATAAATGATTATTGTTATTGCTTCTAAAAGATTTCCGAACTTTTTGCTTAACCACTTGAAGCCTTTTACTCGAATAACCTGAAAGTAGATGTTTGCTTTTCTAATATAATATTTTTGTTTATTTAGTCGTAAAATTTCTATTTTCATAACACTTATGGAGAAAAGCCGAGTAGTTTGATTTGAGTTGATGTTGTATGCATTTCCTTTGATCTACAGATACTGATATCACCGAACTTGACATTATCACGAAATTATAGGGTCAGTGTGAAGGCTGCTATGCTGACGTCATGTTTTGAAACATATGTCGTGTTCATACGCGTAATAAGTTGAATGAAGAATGAGTCTGAATTATTGCAATAAACAATGAATTGACTGTGAGATACAACTTATATCAATTTGTTATAGAGTTCTATTTATCATTTTGTGTATAACCGATACATGAAAAAAAGAAAATTTTGTTTTTGATACGGACTTATCACGGCGTTACGCATCAAGCTTGCCCTAGCGGGCTCACTTGATACTGGCCTTGATGAAGTCCGTTTCAAAAACAAAGCGTCCTATATTTCATATGAATTGTGTTCTTTTATATGAGGTTTTCTGTCAAATATTTAAATCTTATATTCAAGTATTTATTTTTCAATAAGAGAAAATTTCTTTTCATCGTAGCTTAGTTCTAAGTTTAAATTGCTTCGTTCTTCTCCAGATTGTTTGGGAATTCCAAATTTAGTAACCTTCTTATGTTTATGTTTTTTTTTGTGTTCGAATCCTACTTTTGTTCTAATCGGAGTACTAAAACTATTCTCATATCCCCAAGTATAATGTCATAATTATGTTCTACTACTTCCTGCTATTACCTCTTGATGCTATATTTATATTTTTTTAATCTTATTATTGATAGTTACTATTTTACAAAAAAAGGCGAAGATATGTGGATACAAATTCGAATTAAAAATATAACTGGTCTATTGAGGGTTTCGGGAAATGTAACAAATCAAAACTAAAGTTGAAATCTCGTTAATAAAAATAATTGTTAAATTCAAATTGATTTTAAAAGTTGTTGTTGCTTGATTGAGATTAGAATGAAAGTCCTTAAAAATCTATTTTTGCTGAATTTTAAAAGAAACGGATTTAAACCAAAACAATGTTGCTAGGTAGAATAAAAGTAATTTTTAGAATATTCATTTGAATAAATATTTAAAAATCCAATTTACTGAAATATTTGTTTTTATTGAAATAACTAAAATTTGGACAAAGCATATTTGCATTACAATAACAGATTGTACGTTTCGACATTTGTGAAGAGACATAAGTTGTCGAAATTCACAGTAACTTCGACATTTAGTTTTTTGTGATTAAAACTTTGATTGCCTACCAGACAGCGTATATTGTAAAATTACTTACTCTGTATGCTGATAATGCTTTGGCTAAATCTGAGTTCTCCATCGCTGACCTTTGAACTGCCAATGGATAGTATTTAATGTATCCGCCAGACCACAAACCTTCCATATTAGACATAGTTCCTCCAGTTGTAAGATGACCCCAGGGACTAGGATTACTTTTAAGGTCAAATCCAAGTAAATCACATAGATCGTCGCCTACTTTCAACTCCATAGCTGTTGTTGCAGGACTAAGACTGTTCACATGATTATTGGGATTACTGAGCAAGGCGGCTATATACCCAAGATTTGAAGGAAGAGTTGGATCACCGACAGCAAGTCCCTGTAAAGAGAAAAAATATCATGGTTATTCTAAAATACAGCCAATCATGTTAAATGATAAAGATCCATGATAAAGATGAAGAACTGTTGTAATGAAACGTGTATGCAACAGCTTTGTGGTAAATAGTGTTTTTATTCTGAAGATGTTTTTTAGGGGCGTGACGGATTTTAAAAAAATGTGTCACATCATAACAAATGCTAATTTATCCTTTCAAAAGCTCCATTTGAACAAACATTATTAAAAATTCCCATTATTTTTTTTTTCTTTGGGAACAAATATAACATGACATTTATTCCGCCACTAACAAATATTATATTATATTTGTTTCGATGGAAACATCATATGCAATAATATGCCTTTGGTGGTTTAACAAAAGACTGTAATAAAAAATATTTCAATGTATCGAAAAAATATAATGTGAATAAAATGTGTTTACTTTATTCACAGCCAGGTCGGAAATACAAGTTATGTTTAACTCGCATGCCCATTGCCGAATGTCATGTATGAAAATTCGGCAGAATTTCCTTACAGTGCATTTTAAAGTCTTTGAACTACTCACCGGTAAATACAACAACACAAATAAATTAAGCTTTAATGACTATTTATTGAAAACAACTGCCGTGTATAATTTTTGCCGGCTGTTTTGCATCTAGTTTGTCCGTCATCCCTTTGGATTTCAGATCTTGACAATTTTCTTCGGTAATTTGATTATCACCCTTAATTTTCGTAGTAAAGTATTTTAAAGGTGCAACAAAGCAACAAACAGCTATAGTACAGAAAAGATAAAATGCAACATTGTGGCAATATCCAAATTTAGGAAATTTTGTTAAAAACTAAGGAGCATCTCCCTCTTGCATAGCTCTGTCCTTAATTTAACTGCTTTTCTATTTAGATCTTATTGGTAATTTGTTCTCTATCAGCTTTTACACATATTTCAAAATGTCTTGATTTAATCTTCATTGAAGAGATATAAGTTGTCGAAATGCGCATATACAGGAAGTTAATTTCAAACTTCGGTATTTTATTATTTGTTACCACTGGGCCGATGCCTTTGCTGGTGAACTGTTAGTGTCCGAGGGTATTAACCAACCCAGGGCCAGAACTTCGGTGCTGGCCCGAAAACCGATTTTATTCGAAAACTTGTAATATCCAAATAAAAAAAAATGTTAAAAACTAAGGAGTATCTCCCTCTTGCATAGCTCTGTCAGCTTTTACACACATTTTGGTTTATGTTTTTCCAAATGTTTTGATTTGGTCTCCACTGAAGAGACATAAGTTGTCGAAATCCGCATATGCAGAAACCACATTCACAGTAACTTCGTTATTTTGTTATTTGTCGATTATTTTAGTTAGGATCAAATGTGGTTTAAAAACATGACTACCAATACAGGACTTTCGAGATAGGAGCTCTTTTGTTTGTGTTTGATGATGTAAGCAGGAGGGAAAACGGTAACAATAATAGAATAAAAAAGATAACAGGAAACACCTACATTGGCCGAAAAACATAGCCACATGCCACAAAGTAAATAGGAACTGCACAAGAAAAAAAAACCACAATAAAGATACAAAAGACAAACGTAAACAACAATAGGAACTCGGGACAGCCGGACTTGGTACCGGCACTAGCAAAAGCCAGCGGTAGGGTTAAACCGGTTTATGGGTACCCAAACCTCCCCTTTCTCTGTCCCGTTTCCCTATAGTATAATAAACAAGACTGCATTGCTGTCAGGTTTATACATTCGCTCATTATGGGGATTACCCTCATGCTGGGCACTTTTAACCTGGAATTTCTGTATCTACTGTGAATGATTAAGCTTTTTTTAATAATCAATGCAACTATTTAAAGAGGTCACAAAAACACCACTACCATACAAGATAAATATTTGAACTTTATAATTAAAACAAGATTTTTACATTTGGGAGTGAACTGAATTTTTGGTGCAATTTTGTCTCTTGAGCTGAATAAAAGTTATTCAAAAATGTGCAAATGCAAGTCATTTAGAACTTTACAAATATTCATCTTCACGGGGATAAGTTGCATATTAGATAAAATTTTCTAGGCTTATTGATATTGTGTGCGTGTGATATGCAAATAACCGGAATGTGTTCGCCACTTAAAATGCCGGGAACGTTTTAAAATATGTTGCGTAATTCCGAGAAAGACCACTCTATATTTAGTATGTTTATTGTGGCTGTAACATATAATGCGATTATTTCATTTTTTCTTCACTTTGAGATATTCTTTAAAAACGTTTGAGTATAATGATTTGATTATAAATATTATATTGACTGCAACTATTTGACAAATGGTCTCAAAATAGGCAAAAGTCAATGCGATTAAATGTTAAAAACATGTGTGCTTGCATGAATCACGAAACATATTAAGTTTAAAAATTATTTACAGGTTTACTATAAAACTGCAACATTCCATAAAAATTAATTTTTCGTAGCAATGTGCCCATATGATTTCTATTCAACCCTCCCAATTTTAAGTTTAACATACATTAAGTTATTTGGAATATATTTTTGTGTGTTATTGATAGGTTAATTACACCTGCTGAATGGAGCAAGTTTTTGAATTTTACTACTGATCACATAAAGATTAAAATTCTTTTGTAAACTTTATTTCAATTAAGATAATTTAAAATCAGATAAATTTCACACGTTTTCGGTTTGACGGTCTTATAAAATTTATTTATGTTGATACCAAACATGTTATGAAACATTGACATGATTGAGTGACATAAAAACCTTAGGTTTCGTTTTCAGTGCCTGTGGCCTGTTGTTGCACTGCGTCAACTCTACTTAAAAGACTTTGGTCTTTGAGTTGTTCAAGTATTAATTAAAAACTAATTTTGACATATCAAGTATTATAAGACAGAACCTGCATTCAAGATTAGGTACACAATAAATCATCCATGTCAAATCCCGGGGGGGGGGGCAACTTCCATTATTTTGGTATACGGGGATGTGCCTAAAATTCGGGTATAGCTTTTTGCATGAAAAATAGATTTGGGTGTGTTTTTACACCGATTTTATTTAAATTTGCATCTAGAAAAATATAATTTACACATATTTTGGTACCTAAAAAACAAAAAATGGCAACTATTTATGACACAACAGATTTCCTGTGAATCATTTTCTTTAAATTTACAATATTTCATGTACATCATGCCTTTTTCTTTGATTTTCTATAATTTTCATATTAAAAAAATGGTATATTAAAATACCTAATTTTTTTTATATATATTTTATATATTCAGGTTCTAGTATAAATCTTGGGTACGTTTTATGTATGCGAGTATTTCCATTTGGGGCATGTTTTCGAGATCAATTTGGCACATCCCTACCTGAAAATATACCT